>APFE030057007.1:135926-162875 GCA_000404065.3 Pinus taeda
ATATATATATATATATATATACTATGAGGGTTAATTTTTTTCCCTATATTTCTAGATTCATTAATCACTATGTTATGGTCATGCATGCAATATATGATATATAGAAAATAAAGAATAGACACAAATAAAATCACTCACAATCAACCCTAAGGGATAGCTCAATTGGTTGAGTTCCCATTGCTAAGTACCTTGCCAATTGGGAGGTCATGAGGTCAAATCTCCTCGATGCCCTTGGGGTTAGGCCCAACCAGATAAGCCAACAGGTAGATCCCTTTGGGTGGATCTACCTGGATTATTACTCGTGGATGTATCAGTCACTCAGTGACTATGAACCATAATTGAAAAAAAATCACTCACAGCCATAATAACACAAGATGTGACCTGAAAAACCCTTACGAGAGAAAACCTAGATCAAACAGGGAAAAATTTAGGGGCTAATTTTCGAAGGTGGGCTAATTTTCCAAGTTTTTTCCAAAAAAAGATTCACCAATTTCCATTTTTCTAAAAATGATTTGCCCACATTTTATAGTATAAAAAATTTACCTTAAAAATCGCCAAATTTTATATAGACTAATAAAAATCATTATTATATATATATACTATATATTATATAATATATATATACAAAAATAATGCCAAACATTTTACAATTTTCATATTAGGGACTAGTAATATTCGCCAAGGTTTCTAAACTTTTAGATAAACTTCCATCCTTAAATTATTCCTTCGCTAGAAAGTGAGCCTACTTTACTCTCTCTTTCTTTGAAATAGAAATGGATGCAAGTACAAAGAAGTGAAACATGTGGTCTATGGGATACTATAGTGTACAAACCCTCTCCATTTTATATCTCTCTATCCACTCTTAGCTTCTATGTTCATCTATGGAATAAAATGCATTCGAATAGAATGGAACCCTTCTGCATCCTAGTATCTTGGTTCTAACACAACTCGATAGACAACTAGTGCTTAAGTTTGACACCCTCAACTCTTAACTATAGTTACAATATGGACTCTTCTAGAGTATTCTACATTATGATCACGTGGCTAGCCCCTTTTTCATGAATAAGGGGAGTTTACATGGCATACTCTCGAATCATGCTGATCAAAACAGGAAGGTCAACTTCTGAGTGGCATAACTTTCACATACAAACTTCAATTGAGGTGATTCTTATGCCATTGTAAAGATATCTATGTGTAGAATAGCACTAATAGGTGCATGAATTTAAAGGAAAATATATGTCCCCCAAAAAATATCCTATAATTCCTTAATTTGCTTCCAAAAGGTTTGAAAGCCTAATTCACCAAACTAGGTCTGATCAATTAAAATGGCCCTCTTAGATGATTTCCACTTTTTCAACTCTAAAATTATTGATATGGATGAAAAACAATATAATGATCCAATCCAAATTAAAGAATGTATTTTTACTAATCATCAAAATTTTGAATCCTTTAATAAATTCAGATAATAGTATAGAAAATTCAATATTAGATTCTTTAGCTGAAGAAAATACTAGCAGTTAAATTAGACTAGATAATAATATAAAATCCTAACTCCATATGTCTATCCCTCCTTCTCAGATATTTAATTCTTCAATAACTAGGTTTACATTAGTGCACAAGTCCTCCTTTTCAAGATGATCCAACACATCTCTATTCATTAAAAGTCATATTTATATGATAAATTCAAAATAATAGAAATAGAGGATTACACCATCTTTTTCTTAACTAAGTCTACAAATACATGATTTGTTGATCCGAATGTTTGTTTTGTAGAATTTAAAAGGTTTATTTGTTATTCCTTTTAATCCTTCCCTCATTTCCCCTTGATTTGATGCTCTCTTTGTGTATTGAATTTGGATAAAAAACAAAATTGGAGGATTAGATTCATCCATGTGACCTCAATTATAGAATGCTTTGTTGGAACGATTTTCAAAATATTGATAAAAATCACAGAATATATGTTCAATGGGAAAATTGGAAATTTTATTCAAAATTTGAAATAATTGAAAACTAGATAACACTAACTAAACAGTATAAAGAGATTAAAAAAAAACAAAAAAAACAAAACAAAAAACATTAGTTTCTTTTTATCAATTCAAATTCAATTCAAATCAAATTTAACATTAAAAAAAAATACCTTTTTCAAAGAAGAGAAATAAGGAATTTTTTTTTTTGAGAAAATAAAAATTGGTATAAAAAATAAAAGGTTAAAATAATATTAAGAAATTTATATATTAAATAAAAACCAATATATATATATATATTATATCTATATATATATATATATATATATATATATTATATACATATATATATATATAATAAAGTGATTATATACCACTCGAGTATGTTCCCTGATCCCATTCATTCCATGGGCATCATTGGCAGATTGACAAGATTTCAACATTCAATGTTGCTCTCAATTTTAATACCATGTCTCATCTTGTAAGGAAATTTTTATAACACTACTTGTAACTTGGAGGAGGGCTCTCATACATAAAACAATAGTGATAGGGGACAAAGATAGACTATAACTCTCACTCCTCATACATGATCAGGGGGTGAGGACATTCAAGGCAGGGTGGAAGAGGAAAAGGATGCCCATATTTTCCTCCTTGGCATAACTCTAGCCCAAAAAACTTTCACGCTGACCTCCCTCATCACATTGGGTGTTTGGTTGCCACAGTAAAGCCTATGAAATGTGCAACAATGGTGATGGAAAATAGGCCTTACATAACCATCTTGGTAGGTACTTAAGATATCAGGAAACCACTCTGCATTTGGAAAAGGAGCACATTCCTGACATGGAATTTGACCTGACTCATGCTCAATTGAATTTATGGGTCATTGCGGGTGAGATGGGCATTCACCTCCCTCTACCACCACTTCCTGTAGCCACTACCACTACCACTATCAGTTATGATCCTGTGTCCTCAATTCAGCTTGCCTCCATATCTTGAACCATTAAGCCTCCTAGCTCAAGTACTCTAGGGTCCTCGTATCAACAACTAAAGAACGATGGCTTGCCTGAGACTCAAAGCAAGGAACTAAACAAGAGTGACATAGCCAAACAAATAAAAATGGATGTTAACCCTACTGAGGACAAATAGTCCCTAGAAGCTGATTCTTATGGAGAAATTATAGAATGGGAATCAGAACGTGACAATGACCCATTCAAGTAACGCATGGCTTAGAGTGTCACAAAAGAATCCCTATGTTTTTGCTACTTCCTTGTTATCTTAGTATGCACAATTTTTACTTTCATGTTGAAAATTGGTTCAATGAATTTTGTGGATACCATCTATCTTCCCATCCATGGGAAGATGGCCTCCCCCCAACTTGCTCCAAGCTAGATAGTTTTTTCTTGCATCCTAAATTTGCTCATCTCTAACATAGTCCGTAGTGTTTTGGCATGTTTGTATTATCTGTAAATCACTAGTAATATAATGATGTATTTGTTGGGTGTAGCCCAACTTGGCCTAGATTTTGGAAAAGACTCCATATTTTATGGGGCAGAGCACACAGTGGAGCGTGCAGCGGAGTGCACAATGGAGTGTGTGGTGAAGTGCAGAATGGAGCGTGCAACAGAGGGAATTTTGAGGAATTAAATATACTACATGGTGTCGTAAGGTCTTTCGGGTGGGTCGAAGCCCCTCCTTTTTGTAAAAGCATGTGATTTTGTAAGGGATCAATGGTTTTGGGGCCATAGTTGCTTGTTTTAGGGAGTCCATGGTATTTGGACCATGGTATTTTGATGATGTAACCCTACAATGTAATAATATATATATGGTAAAATAATGATCAGTTTTGATCCATCTCAGTGTTATCTGTGAATTATTATCGTGATCTATAATTTGGTAGCAAAGGAGAGGCTCTGCAGCTAAGTGCGTAGAGACCTAGAGAAGTGTCTGCAGCTGAGTGCGCAAATAGCCTACAAATTAGTGCACAGGCCAAGAACTAGTTATTGTTCAAAGATTCATTATATTAAGCAACTGTTCTTATGGACGTAGCCCTACACTGGAGTGAACCACGTTAATTTGGTGTTTTGATGTGTATATTTTCTTATTATTTGTTGTAGAGTAGCAGTCATTCCAGTTGCATTTCACTTTAGCACAATGATGGTTTATGGTTTTATATGGCATGTTTAAGTGATTAATCTAATGCGGCGAAGTGATTTATAAATGCTAAGAATAAGATAACATAATAATACCACATCTCCTAGTCCTTCAAGACTGTAGAAACCTAGTTTTGAATCCTCACATAATCACTTTGGGTGACATTGCGATCTGCTTGCAGGTCATTGCTGAAAGTGCCAGTGATCAAGGGTTATGTTGGTGCATAATATAGATTGAACCTAGGTCAACCCAAATCAAGCCAAAAAATGGGATATGTGGATGTGGTACCCATCGAAGAAGGAGATTCAAGACAGGATAGACCTGAAAGAGCGAGAATTTTTGGATCAAGAGAACAGAAACCCTCGTCTAACATCTAAATCTTGGTTATAAAAGTATATTTTTACAAATCAATACGAGATTTTCTTCGATCCTTTTCCTATTGAGTTGTATGAGTGGATATTGAAGTTGACTAAAAGGAATAATTATTTTAAGGGTGAAGAACCTACGGTGTGGACTCCTAAATTGATACAATGAATCAAGGGCACTAACAAGAGGATTTCAAGGACTATCAATTTCTGGATTGATAACATCTGGGGAGGATTCACTATTGAGTTCGATGTAAACTCTATTGTTTCCTATAGCGAAGCGAAACGACAATTCTTCAAAGGACCATGAGGTAAGTATTTAAAATATCTAAAACTTTGGATTAAGATTCTTTTGTGTGAAAAAGGAGTTTTACATATGCAATCAGATTTCTAGTTTACTTATGTTTGAAAGAAGAGAGAATAAATCTAAGCAAGAGACCGGAATAACACGAAGTGGAAAGAGAGATAGAATAGATTCCAGAAAGAGTTCCCATGGACAAGACTTGAAGACCTTTGTAGAGACTGGTTATAGTCCTCTTTTGAGAGCATCTGAAAATGAAAGAGAAGAAAGCCACCCTAATAATCCCCTGGGTAACTTCGCAGTATTCACCCTCCCAACTTAAGAGTTCACAGAAGCCAGAATCCAGTGATAGCCGGGGTGTTTTTGGCTTTACCCCTCCCCCTACCCATCCTACCCCCCATCCTCGTCCCCTTACTCGCCCCGCTCCCCCTCCAAGAAGAAGTATGGCTAACGATATTAAGCTACCTATTTTTAAAGGAATTGGTTTAGAGTATTTGTAACAGTTTTTGTTTTTATGTGAAGTTGTATGGACAATGAAGCAGGTCAACAATGAAAATATAAAGAAAACACAACTTTTATGACTCTTTGAGATAGAGCATTGACATCGTATATGAATTATACAAATAATCAGAACAAAATGTTTGCAGATATTATAATAGCACTGATAAGAGAGTTTAAGAAATCGAAGTCTGAGTTGCAGTGCATCATCGAGTTGATAGAGATCAAACAGAAACTTACTGAGTCTTTTTGGGAGTTTGAACAAAGATTTAAGGTGTTATTGGATCAAGTAATATTTGACATAAATCCACTACAACATCAAAAATCGTTTATAGTTGTGTTGCTACCGCATATCAGATTTCCATTGATGCAACAAAAGATAGAAAGTCAAGCCAAAGCTCTACAAATTGTGATGAAATTGGAATCTTCACCTATAGGAGATACTAATGTAGGCATGCAACAAATTTAGAATCAGCTGGAAAACCTAACCCTATAGATACAAGACATCAAGAAAAGCAAAGAAGTTACAGAAGAAGTATGGTGTACAGAGTACAAATCAAAGGGTCACTCTAAATAACAATTCCCTATCTTCAGGGATTACATGGATGGTGGGGCAACGAATCCCTTGACTGTAGGATCCAACCTTTGGTGCGAAATATGTAAGACTAGCGGCCAACATTGTTCAGAAGATTTTTACTTGTTACATAAATATGTATAGACTCTAAGGAATCTATATTTCAAATTTTGTAAATTAGTAGGACACAATGAGAATAATTGTCGGGCTTACGAACTAATGATGGAGCACAGTGTTGAAACTTATAGAATGCAAGAAGAAGATCATGTACATGAGGACAATGGACAACGAGATGGTCAAGGAGGTTACCAAGGAGGAGATCGAGGTGGTGGAGCTAGTTGAGGACATGGACAGATCATTTTCTATAACTACGGCAAACTAGATCATTTTGTGAGAGACTGCTAGAACCCCACAATGACATGTAAGTACTATAAATCCTTTGACCATGTAATTAAATAATTTCCTTTACCTATGGTGAATATGTAAGAAAAAAGGAATCAACAACCAAAACAGAATATTCAAATAATGATTGTTGAAAGGAGGATCGACAAACCTCGAATTAGTATTTTCACTTGAAGTCGAGTTGTGACTGGTAGTGATAAAATGAATGAAAAGAAAGAATTTGAAAGTGCATGGGTCAGAAAAAGTTGCTAAGAAAGTTATTTTTTTAATATATTTAAAAAGAAAAGGAATTATTTATGGAAGAAAAGTGAAGTTTTATGGATGCTGAAGCTTTGACCTATAGTGCACAGCTAAATCCCGATCAGAAAAGTAACTGCAATGTGTCAATACAGAACCAAGCTCTGGCACAATATCAAGCTCCGACACAAGACTAGGATTCAACAAATCAAGTAGGTATTTTAAATTCTTTTCTGCACACTTGTATGAAATAGTTAAGAGATACAAAAATTGTAGAAGGGCTTCAAGAGTTGAGAGATTCTTATGCATCCAAAGAAACACTGCGAAGTGAGATGCACGCAATCAATAATTTTCATTAACAGAAGAGAACGGGAAGAGATGAGGCTTGGTGAACAGATAGGAGAGTATGAGATGGATCAAATTATTTTGGATCTGGGATCTGATGCTAATGTCTTAACAAATCATACATGGGAATTAATGGGTAATACAAAGCTACAGTGATCACCTATTCAATTAAGGATGGAAAATCAACAAAAGATCTTCCATCTAGAAGACTACAAGGTGTCACAGTGGATATTGAAGGAGTTTGCACTATTGTTGATTTTGAAGTAATAAAGATCGTCGATGAAAATAACCCTTATCCTACTTTGCTTTGAATTGAATGGGAATTTTACAAAATGGCCATAATTAATCTTAAGAAGAGACAAATGATATTTGAAGGAAACAATATGAGAGTAATTGTTCCCTTGTATCCATCAAAATGAGTAGGATATACAGAACCAGTCAAAGTAGAATATTGCGCAACTGACATAGATAATATCTATCAAATGACAATGAAAGAACAAGATTGTGTTAACCCTACTGTAGAGGGGAAGTTGAGTTGGGAGCATGATAGTTCTTATACATCAAACTCGGAAGAAGAGTTGGAGAAATGGTAGAATAGGTTGCATGAAGTATCCACAAGGTGTTGTGAAAGAATTACCAAATCAGTTCCCTGTATGATATCTAAGGTATGTAACCTGCCTTCTTATGATGGCTTAGGTGACGCAAATATTTTTCTTAATGATTATGAAGAATAAGCTCCATAAAATCAAAGGTTTTCAACCTTGGATATTTCCTTGAAAACTACCTGTTCTAGATGATGGAATGCACACAAGAAGAATATAGGAGGTTGGTAGGAATGTCAAAGATTGATAGGGATAAGGTATGGACATATAGATACAGAGATGGAGATAAAATATGATGGTGAAACTAATCTTAGGAAACATATCTCGCTATGCACTACAACATGAAAGTAAATTCTGCAACAAGGATGGGTACATGGATCCATTCGTACATTAGAGACAATTCCTAAGAACTCATACCTAGAAATGGAGCTTGAACATGGTACCATGAACTAAGCAGACATGGTTTTTGGCTTCATATTAACATTTAGCTTTGAGGATGATGGCCCATACATATATTTGGCCCTTCAAATAGTCAAGACAAGGATATTTGAGAATTTAACCCCACTGACATGGAAACAATCTGATTGGGTTGTGCAGATAGAAAATGCACTGGAATGCTATAACCTTACTACAAATGAAGAAGAAGATCCTCGCAACATCGACATAGCAAAGTCAGAAGGATACCGCAAAGTAATTGAACCTAAGCTAGAGATACCAGACATAACAAAGCATTTTAAGACCAACAAGGTGAAAATAGGGTCAGAGAAGGAACCCAACTTTGCAACAATAGGAGACTAGTGGGATGAAGAGACAGCCAATGAAGTTACATAGTTACTTCATGAATATCAAGAACTGTTTCCCACAAAGTTTTCAGAGATGAAGTGTATAATAGGAGATCTAGGATTCATGAAGATTCGCCCTAATCCTGATGCAAAATTGGTCAAACAAAGACCTTACAGGCTGAACCCGAAGTATAAGGAGAAAGTGAAAGTAGAATTTGATAAGATGATAGCAATAGGAATTATTGAACCTGTAGAAGAATAAAAATGGGTGAGTCCTACAGTGGTGCAAGAGAAGAAGACTCAAGGATAAATTAAGATCTACGCTGATATGAGAAACTTAAACGATGCATGTTTACATGATCCCTTCCCTACCCCTTTCACAGATGAAGTGCTAGACAATGTAGGAGGTGAGGAAGCTTACTCATTTTTAGATGGATCCTTAGGTTATCATCATATTAGGATTGCACCTGAATATCGGCATAAGACCACATTTGATGCAGAACGAGGCTCATATCAATACACAATAATGCCTTTTGGATTAAAAAATTCCCCTGCTATATTTTCTAGGGTGGTGGTCGCAGCTTTTAAGGAATACGTTGACAAGTTTTTAGAGGTATATTTTGATGATTGGATGGTATTTGGATTGTTAAGAAAACATGTTGGAAGCTTCAGACTTATGCTCGACACATGTAGACAATACCATATCTCTTTGAACCTAAATAAGTGCATATTTTGTGTACATTTTTGCATATTGTTGGGACAAATTGTCTATTAGCAAGGACTAATGGTAGACCCTGCTAAGATTTCTATTACTGTGAAATTTCCTTCACCTAAGACAGTAAAACAATTTCATACTACATTGGGACTCCTGCTCATTGGGATATCCGTTTCCCACTCACGCTCTAACTCTTTTGGCCTTCATAGCCCATTCTCCTCCTCCACTATCACACCTCCTCCCAATTCTAGCTCCCTCCCCCCTTCAATTTTCATTTCCCACTCCTGTTGTGACTCTGTCGGCTTTTATGGTTTTAATAGCACTCCTAGGTCTAATAATATAGCTATTAACATCCATAATATTAAAAACAACGTCATTTTTAATAAATCCATTCAAGAAATAAATAATGGACATCATAACAAGAATAACTTTAATAATAAAGTTAATGGATATTCTTTTGACTTGCTTAAATCTAGGAAGAAGAACTTTATTAATAATAGAAATAACATAGCTCCATTTTATAATAATAATAAAAGATTCTATTTTGAATTTACTAATAATTAATAACAAAATTTATAATAATAATAATAGTGATGATGATGATGATGATAATAATAATAATAACAACAACAATAATTATCTTTTAAGTTTTAAGAATGTTATTAATCTTTCGAGAAAGATCTTTGATCCTTCTATCTTTAGTCTTCTTAATAAAGGTCTCAATTTTTCCCTTGCCCCAAATAAAATTCCTACAGATGACATTATATGTAACATTGAGTATGGTATTAAAGACCTTCCTGATAATGTTAAGGAAGTTATCAGGAAAGATTGTGTTGTTGTTCTTAGGAAGGACAAACCTCCTAAGAAAAACCTCAGCAAGGTTGTGTTTCTTGCCCTTAAGTACCTAAGGGATGACCATGACATTGTGGTCCTTAGAGCAGACAAAGGCAGAGTTGTTGTCATTCTTGATAGCTCTGATTATGACCACAAAATGTTAGACCATCTATCTAACAGTGGGAGTTATATAAAACTTAAGAATAATCGCCTTAAGTCTATCTCTAAGGAGGTAGTAGCCGCTATTAAGTCAGATCCATCTCTTAATCCTCTTTCCCATAAGCTCATTGAGAGCAATCCCCTCACCCCTAATATCTATGGCCTCCCAAATATTCATAAATTTGGGGCCCCCCTAAGACCTACTGTTATCACAATAGGTGGTCCCACCTATCTTCTTGCTAAATTCTTAGCTTACAAGCTTAAGCCTCTTGTTGGGTGTACTGATTCTTTCGTTAAAGACTATGCCTCCTTTATTCAAGAGTGGAGAGATATCAAATTGGAAGGTGATTTGCTTGTTAGTTTTAACATTGTCTCCTTGTACACCAAAATTCCCATCCAAGAAGCCATTGATATCATTAATCGCATCACTCACAAAGACACTGCCAAGTTAGTTGGCCTCTACCTCACCTTGACCTTCTTCAGTTTCCAACGTGAGTTCTAAAAACAAACCTACGGTGTTGCGATGGGCTCCCCTCTTTATCCTATTACCACCAACCTGTTTATGGAATATTTTGAGACCAAGGCCTTACCCACTACTCAATTTTTCCCTAAAAAAAGGAAGAGGTTTGTTGCTGATACCTGTGTCATCTGGCCTCATGGTAGGGAGAAACTCGACCTATTTCTTAACCACTTTAACTCTCAATCTGACTCCATCAAGTTCATGATGGAAGTGGAGATGGATGGTCACCTTCCCTTTCTCGACATTATCCTTTCAAGGACAAGTGACGGTTCCATTTGTCATCAAGTCTATTAGAAAAAGGCTCACACAGAATAGTATATCCATGCTAGTTCTCATCATTTCCCGGCTCAAAAATTTAGGGTTCTTAGCACTCTAGCTACCCATGCTCTAATAATATTTGATGACAGCCACCTTGAAAAGGAGAAATCCCATCTCCTTGAAGTGTTTAGAAATAATGAGTATAATAGATCTCAAAGCCTCAAGGCCTTTCACAAAGCCTACAAAATTCCTAGAGTTAATCCTTCTCGTGATGATCCTATCTCTAAGGTTCATTTCCCGTATATCCAAGGAACCACAGATAGGATTTCCCATATCCTCAAGAAGATTAATGTCACTTCCTCATTCAAACCTCTCACTACAACTAAGAATTCTCTTAGATCTGTTAAAGACCCTATTGATCCTAAGGACTCGAAAGGGGTCTACCTTGTTCCCTACTCCTGTGGGATCCCCTACATTGGAGAAACATGCAGATCTATTAAGCAGAGGATCAATGAACATGCTGCAGACATTAGACACAATCGATCTCACTCATCAACGTTAGTCGATCATGCAGAAAAATCCAAGAACCATGTCTGCATTGAAGAATCCAAAGTCATCGCTAAGGTCAACCACTTCCACCATAGGAAGCTTAGAGAGGTGATTGAGATAGAAAGGCATGCCAAAAATCTTAATAGGGATGATGGTTGGAAATTGAGTAAGAGTTGGATTCCAGCTCTCTCATCGTAAGTCATCATTCCCCTTTTTCCCCTCGTCTCCTCTTTCTCTTTATGGCTTTTTCTCTTTTGTTTTCTGCCTTGATCCTTTTTCTTTTTTTTTTCATTGTTATTACTATATATATATATATATATATGATAAATCTCTAGTAGTTTTTTCTTATATCCTTTAATTTTTAATAATATAAACTTAATTTTAATTTATTTGGTTACATTGGGATAAAATTTCTAGATTCCTAACAACTAATTTTCTAATTGGTCAACCTCTAACAAATAAATTCTTTCATTAATTAAAATTCAATATTTTATTTTTAATTATTCCTTAACAGCTATTTTTAACTAAAAATAGAATATTTTAATGAATTAAATCCTTACCCTAACTCCCTAATAATTAATTTCTTTACCTATTAACTAATTCACCACCAGCTAGTTTTTAACGGCTATTTTTGGCCAATGTTGCATCCTTACTATTTATTCCTTATGATCGATGGATTTCTCACCTAGTCCTAAATATGAACCACATTAGCTAGTTCAAAACGTCGACCAAATCTTATAAATGTGATTAATCTGAAAGACTTTCTTCTACATTATGGATCACAAAAGTCTTAGATCTAACATTGGGACATGTTGGGTATGATGGGAAGTTCATCAAGGGGTATGCTCAGATCACTGCGCCTATGGAGAAATTGTTGAAGAAGGATGTAACTTTTCAGTGGAATGAAGAATGTCAGAAGAGCCTCGACAAATTGAAAGAAAAAATGGTAGTTGTGCATATACTAGTTTTCCCTTATTGCAATAAGGAATTCCATGTCCATGTTGATGCCTCTTGTATAGTTTTGGGAGTGGTGCTGGCACAACCAAGTGCAAGAGAGATTGATCATCCTATAGATTTTGCAAGTACAAAGTTATCTAAAGAGGAAAATAATTACACCATTATAGAAAGGGAAGGATTGGCCATGGTCTATGCTTTGCAAAAGTTTAGACACTATTTGTTGGGGTCACAGTTTAAAATGTTTACAGATCATTCTAAACTAAAGTATTTGGTTAATAAGCCTATCTTAGGAGGAAATATTTGTAGATGGGTACTATTATTCCAGTAATATGACTTTGATATCATTGTTAAACTAGGGAGACTAAAGGCAGTACCTGACCATCTGTCAAGACTAGAAACAGGGGAAGAACCAACTAGCGTAGAGGATAATATCTCTAATGCACAGTTCTTTGTAGTCAGAGTGGAGGATGACCATTTCACAAATATCATTTATTTTTTTATCATAGGAATGGTTCCTTCGGAGTATACTATGCAACAAAAGAAATAATTAGTGTTTAAGACAGCTGACTTTTCATGAATAGTAGGGTAGTTATATAAGATGAGACTAGATGAGATACTATGCAAATATGCTTCTGAACATGAAAGATAGATGATTCTAGCAGAGGCTCATGGGGGTGCAACTGGTGGACACTATGCAGGAAAATATACTGTGCAAAAGATTTTGAAACCAGGATTGTGGTGGCCTACACTACATAAAGATGCGAAGCAGTATGTCCAAGCATGTGATGTCTGTCAAAGAATAGGGAAGCCTTCCAGAAGAGATGAGGTGCCTTTAGTACCACAAGTTACATTGCAGGCCTTTGATTAGTGGGCCATTGATTTTGTTGGACCCATCAACCCACCTAGAAAGAGGACTAGTGCAAGGTACATAATTACAATGACTTATTACTTTACAAGATGGGCTGAAGCACAACCAATAAGATACTACAATGCAGAGACTGTTGCGAAGTTTATTTTTGAGCACATATTGTCTATATTTGGATGCCTGAATATTTTGATGAGTGACCAAGTTTCACACTTCCTAAATAAGACTATTGAATCATTGTTTAAGGAGTTCCAAGTTTATCATCAAAAGAGCACCCCTTATCACCCTCATGCCAATGGAACAATAGAAGAATTTAAGAAGATTTTGGAGAATTCACTTACTAAGATATGAAATGTGAATAGAGATGTCTGGGACCTTAGAATTATAGCAATGTTATGGGCTTATAGGACCACATGTAAAATGTTGACAGGTTAGACACCCTTAATGTTAGTTTATGGGCAAGAAGTTGTGATTCCCATGGAGTACATCGTGCTTAGCTTGAGGATTGTAGCTTTTATAGATATGGCAAACCTTGATATAATGGAGGAAAGAATGTCACAGTTGTGTGCTTTGGAGGAAGATGGATTTATAGAAGGATTCCATCAGCGGGTATAGAAAGCAAGAGAGAAGGTATGGCATGACAGACATATTAAAAAGAAGAAGTTCCAAGTAGGAGACCTTTTTCTCCTTTATGACAATAAGTTTGTAAAATTTCCAGGAAAACTCGAGATGCATTGATTGGGCCCATACATTATCAAGCATATTACTAATGAAGGCGTAGTTCAATTAGCAAGGTTAAATGGAGAATTGGTTGAAGGAAGAGTAAATGGTAGTAGGTTGAAGTTGTATAAGGACAACACTTCCCCTACAACTTCACTCTAAGAAAAGGAGAAAAGTCTTAGTGCTACCTGCAGTTGAAAGTGGGCACTCGACTATAAAATATGCTACAAAGAGAGAGCTTCAACGTAGGAATTTACTTCACTACACTCTAGATTATGTTGAAGTTCGTAGGAGCCTCAACATAAGAGGGGTTGCTTCATTACAATATGGGATGTGTCGAAGTTTGCTAAGAAAATATGACCGTTAAAAAGGAAATTTTTCATTGAAACACGTGGAAAGATGCATTTTTGAGGACACATTGAGTGAATCTAGTGATAGATATGTAATTAATGAACATAATTTGAGCTAGTGATGGGGTTAGAAATTTAGATTTGTTATAAAAAGTCACATCCCACTCCAAATTAACACTTTGCTTTCCTAAGAGTTCGAGTATTTGTATTGCGGAGAAGTTGCAAAAAATTTCACCATTGTATGATGCATGACAACTTTATTCGTCTAATTAGTGAGAAGGGATTAGTCAGAGTCATAGAAGCATCATATGATATGCCCATAGCAACATCACCACCCATAGTAGCATCATCACACGCGTAGTAGAGATCTTCACAAAAGAAAATGACTAAAAAGGAGAGAATGAATAAGAAACAAGAAAAGATACTTGTTGAGTCTCAAAAAGAGCCCAAACATGTGAGAGATAGTGAGGAAGAAGTAGAGCAAGTGCGAATGGAAATGAATGGCGCAGCATTTCTGTCACCTCTCCCACCATATATTCCACCAAGAAAACCAGATGAAAAACCAGTGACAAAGTCAAAGGACGCAAAGTATGGCACCTTCATACCTTTATTGTTGGATTCAGTGCAATTTATTGGAGAAAACCTTGGAAATATTCTGCAGTTGAAGTTCGCAAAAAATGAGTTCAATGACAGAAAGAAATATCCACAGTTCATACCATACAAGTACTTAACACAAGTGAATTACCCTGAGAGTGGTGTGACAAGGTTAGAACCATAGTTTTGGGCAATTGGATTAGCAAAATCGGGTTGGTTGTATATGTTGAATGTGTCACCCTTCAACAAAAGTCGAGGAATCACAGCTTGTGTGAGACCACTGCTCGTGCTGGTGCATGATGGATGCCTGTGGACAAGGAAGAGTATCCCTTTGACCCAATGTTAATATGGAGAATCACACGATTTCCTTATTATGGGTTGAGCCCTATAGAGGAGTTTGTTGGGAAAGATAAGGACAAATACATAATAGACAACATGAAGAAGAGGTTTGGACTGACGAAAGGGAAGTAAGGTTATGATATCAACTCGATAAATGATCAGGGAGTTCGCTTCGCACCACATATATTGGCAAGAAAAATCATGAGGAAGTTTCAGGCTAATGAAGTCCATGTACCAGTGGTTTCATTAGCTACGTAGTTTGTTAATGGGGTTCAGTACAACTGGGCCACATATCTATGCCAAGATTTTTGGACAACTTCTACGAGGCTCCGAAGAAAGGTACTACATTTCACTAGGCATGGTTAATTCTAATAATTGTGATGCTTGCATGGAGAGAACCGGAATATTCGCAGTTCCCTCCACTAGCCTCAAATATTTGTGAAGTTGCGTGATATGCCTCGTTGTGGTATACCATTGATCCGGTGTGAGCACAAGATAACATACTATTTTTCATTTTATACCATATGGACTTGCACATGTTGGTGAACCAGTACACTCACCTTTCACTGAGCCTATACAAGTAGTATAGCTCTGTCACGAAGTTTAAGGCTGACTTCCTCATAATTTACATACAAGCTCACGGGTACATAAGGAAGACATGGCAACCCCTACCATATTTAGTGATAGAAGATGATCTCCTAGCATAGATACAACAGTGGCCCGCAGAGTGGATCACTGCGTTGGAGACACAGACGAAGGATACTCCGACAAAGGAGGACACGACGCAACTCGGGGAAGCGAGTGGGAAGGATAAGGATGAGAAAGAGTCATAACAATAGGAGAAATATGACGAGGGTCTCTAGGATCCTCCTGGAGGTAATGAGCAGAAAAGAGAGTCTAAAAAGACAGAGACAAACCCAACTATCACAAGGAAGAGGAAGCTACGCATAGAAGCTGCCATAAGAAGAAAAAAGAAGCAGAAGGTAGAAAAGACAGAGGACATAATGCCATTGGTCCTCACTGATGGGACTTGGACCAAATTGGGAACAAAATTCAGGAAGCAACAACATAATCATGGAACAAGCTATAGGACCACACTTCTAACAAGTGTCACAGAGTACACTAAAAAACTGAAGACATTAGCACAAACAGGTAGACAACCAATGAAGGCAGAGGAGAAGATTGGAGAGGAAATACCAATAGAGCCTACACTTGGGGTGCGGATAGCATTGATACCTGTCGGAGCCCTGCATTTGGACTCCGCCGAGGTAGAACAACAGGTCAAAGAGTGGAAGTATGTGAAGATGAACATCACAGTAGTGCCACTTCATAGATTACACAAATTACATTTAGATATCATAGATGAGCTGAAGAAAAGCGAACAAATCACTTCGCAGTTAAACATTCAGGTAGAGAGAGAGTGAGCTTCACTAAATCAAAAGCTTGACCAGGCAATCCAAGAGAGTGATCGACAAGTATAGCAGCAATAGATCATGAGGTTATGAACATTAATGTCTGAGAAGGGGAACTTATGGAGGATAAGATTGTGAAGTGATCTGATTTGAAGCGGATTAGTAATTCTATGCTAATTCCCCATTCATAAATAATCCCAATATGCTTATCATTTGCTTTTTCAAGTGCATAAGGATTCAAAACTTTTTCATAATTAACAGATTCCCATGCGAGTTTCTTATGTAAATTTTATGAACAATTTAACATAAAAACATATGTTGAACAACAGTAATATAATAGCAATGAACATCAATATACAACATACAACAAGCACATGATAAAGGAGTTCACCCCTCTTGGGATACGTCTCCTTGGTCCAGCTTCCAATGTCTTGTGCCTCTCTATTATGCTCAAATTAGATCAAAAGTGTGTTTAAAATGCTCAGATGCCTATGAAACTTGTCTCAATGAGTTTAGAATAGACAAAACTTCTAGAATTGACTCTTTTTTGCGACTAATCTGGATAATAAAACTACAAATTAGCCCCAAAATATGCTAATCGGGCAATAATTTCTTGCACTACAGGCCATATTCTTTTAGCCATATCGCAATCAGTGAGTTCAACAGATGAAATGTCTTGTTTACCCGGCATAATGTTGCGATTACGATATTGCGGACCGGTCAGAGTATTAAACTATGGCTTATAACGTTATCTAAGCTGAGGTCTATCGTTTATGGGACTTAATTACACTAGGTCGGTTACCTGTTCGTCATGATTATGATATGCGATCACATCGCATCACAAACCTTTCCAATACCTGTTATGTTCTCCTCTTCACCATCTATGATATGTGATTGCGAATAGATTACATCGCAACCTGATCCTGCCGAGGGCTGATTTGAAACACCTTTTCCACCTACCACTGTGATATGCTATTTGTGAGAGCCAATGGAGGGCTTCCACTTGGCGCCTCCTTATTCGGTGAAGACTTGCCACATCATCCTAATCCTGTCATGTAGGCAAGTCAAACTTGAACTTTGAATTGCTCTAACTTATGCATACAAACTCGGATTCGAGTGTCATTCACACCATTGGATTTAGAATCACGAGCTATTCAATATAAAGCTAAGTTTGGGAAGATTCTGACACTTTTATTTTTGAGCATAATTATAAGCACTTGATCACTCCTCCCCACTGGAATCCTTTTGGACCCCAAAAGGATCACTTTCAGTTATTGAACAGATGAGGGTACTATTCCGTCACCTTCCCCACTTCAATCCATTTGGCCTTTGATGGATGTGTATCTTTGAGATCAACCCGAAGATAATCAATATTTCCTCTTTTTGTTGTCCTTGTCCTCCTGTCAAGTATAGTGTCTTCTTGAAGCACATCAAGGTATTCTGGAGAAAAGTCTTCAATAGATGGAATTTGAACATTCTCTCCTTGATATTCAATCAAAGGAGGTTCATATAATCTCAAAATTTCAACATTAAAAATGGAATAGATTTGCATATATGAAGGCAAATCAAGCTTGAATGCATTATTACCAATCTTTTCCAGAATTTTAAATGGGCAATAATGAATTGGTTTTGGATTTTTACCTTCACCTTGAAGCCTTTCCTTGCTAATGTATATCCAAACTTCATCACCTACTTGAAATTCATGATCCACACGATGCGTATCATGCCTTGCTTTATAATTGCCTTGACTCTTTTCTCGTTGTTCTTGAACTGTTTGGTGAATCAACTAAATTTTCTCAATGAATTTATTTGCTCTATCTATGTCACTAGGTCCATATACAACTACATCTTTCTCAAAGATCAAATCCAAAGGCGATTTAGGAAAATACCCAAGACATTCCTCGAAAGGTGAAGTTAGAGTAGAAGATTGTTTTTCTTAGTTTGTAAGCATGTTGAACATAATGCAATTGTTCATCCCACAACTTAGGATGTTTGCTGCAATATCCTCTTAACAAATGAATGAATGTCCTATTAACCACTTCAGTTTGACCACATGTTTGTGTATGAAAGGATGTAATTTTCTTCAATTTGGTGTCCATCGAGTTGCATAAACTAGACCAAAAATTCCCAACAAATTGAGAATCACGAACACTTACAATAGAAGTAGGCAATTCAAAATGAACCCATACATTTTGAAAGAAAAGTTGAGCTATTTTTTCAGCTGTAATTTTATTTTTACAAGGAATTAACATGCACATATTGTTGAACCTATCCACAACTACATACAAATAGTCATGACCTTTCCTTGACAAAGGAAGACCTCCTACAAAATCCATAGAAACACTTTCCCATGGTCTTGAAGGCACTGGAAGTGGTGTATACAATCCTAGTTTCCTATTATTAGGCTTATTGACTTCACACAATGAACAACCTCTTATAAAACGTGACACACTTTCAAGCATACGAGGCCAATAAAAATACCTCTGAAGATTTTCCATTGTTTTACTTACACCGAAATGCCCAACAATAAGAGAAGTGTGCGCTTCCCTTGTGACATTTTCTCTCTCTCCCTGTGGAACACAAATTTTTACCAAATGATACAACAAATTATCATGTATATGGTGGTCTAATTCCTCAACTTGGTGGCCTTGAATGAATTTTAAATACACCTCTTGAAGGTCAATTTCTTGTGCATATTGTTCAACATAAATTTCAGGCAAAGCATAATTATTCTTGAGTAAAATGGCTACATTTACAACCGGTCTAGAAAGCATATCAACAACTCTGTTATAAATGCCTTTCTTGCACTTGATTACCAAGTGGAATTGCTGTAAAAATCCCATGCAATGAAAGTGCCTTGACTACTGAAATTTGGTTTGAGATTGCAGATATTACAAAGGCTAATGATCGGTGTGAATAATGGTTTCTTTTCCCATCAAATACTGCTTCCATTTCTTCAAACTATGTACCAAAGCGTAAAGCTCTTTATCATACATAGGATAATCAATAACAACACCATTAAAAATTTTAGAATGAAATGAAATGGCCTTACCATGTTGTAAAAGAACTGCACCCATGGCGTAGTCACTTGCATTTGTTTGTATTTCAAATGGTTGTTTCAAATCCGGCAACGCCAAAACTGGGGCTGAACTGATTTTTTGTTTGAAAGCATCAAATGCTTTTTTCTGTTTGCTTCCCCACTGGAAGATAACCTTCATGCTGGTCAATGCATGTACTGGAGCTTCTATGGAGGAGAAATTGGCAATGAACTTCCTCCAGTACTATGTTTCTCCTTAAAAACTCCTTACTTCTATGACTGATTTGGGTATGGGGCAATTCACAATGTACGAAACCTTAGAGGGATCGATCTTTAGCTCACCTCCTCCAACTATGTGGCCCAAATATGCTAAGGAAGTTTTCCCGAATTCACATTTAAACATCTTTAGAAATAACTATTCTTTTCTCATCATATACAAAACTTTCCTAACATACTTGATATGCTATTTTCGTGATTTGCTGAATATAAAAATATCATTTAAATAGACAATTACAAACTCATCAAGAAATACTCTTAAAACATCATTCATAACTCTCCTAATTGTAGCTAGAGCATTTCAAAGACCGAAAGACATAACCAACCACTCAAATAATTCCTGTTTGGTTTTAAAAGCAATATTCCATATGTCCTCCTCAACTTTTCCAACTTGATGATATCCACTTCTCAAGTCTAATTTAGTGAAATACTTCGCAATTTTCAATTGATCTAGCAAATCATCTATTATGGGCAGTGGGTATTGATTCTTTATTGTAATCTTATTCAAAGCTCGATAATCTACACACATGCACCAGGTTCCATCTTTATTGGGTACCAATACAATTAGTGAACCACATGGTGAAGTAGAAGGACAAATTACTCCTTTATCTAACAATTCCTGGACTTATTTTTTTATTTCTAAACTTTCCAGAATTGACATTCGATACATACCAATGTTTGGGAGTGGAAAGTCTTGTTGTAGTTGAATTTCATGCTGAATTCTCTTTTTGGTGGCAGACCCTTTGGTTCTTGAAACATGTCACCATATTGATTGACCACATCAATCAATTAAGCTTTCAGCTTTACATCACAACCTGCAAAGGGTTCCTGCTCCGTCTCATTTTTATGCTTGATCATGAGGAGCATGAGACTCTTGCTGGAATTAGCCAGTCGTTTCATTTCAGTTGCACTTGCCAAAGACAAATTATGTTTCCTGCGATGGGCTCTCACAATGTACTCCACTCTGTTTTTGAACAAATGGTATTTGTTATCAAATCTGTAGAAAAAAACCTTCCTGTCATACAAATATGGACTTCCCAACACAATTCCTGAGATATCCAATGGCACAACGTCTAATTCAACTTCATCAATGAAATTAGTGGTGCTTGCAAACCTAAAAATACATTTTCATTTGACCTGTAAATTAGCATCCTTGGTTATCTATCCCAACGGATATGGTTTATGATGAGGCACGATTTCTAGAATCATTTTCTTAACCAAATCCACGAAAATCAAGGTGGCCTAAGATCCATTGTCAAACAGCGTATCGATTTTCATATGTTTGGAAATAACTCGGATGTGGAACAACTCAATTCGATTTTCCTCATTTGAAACGTTGTGATATTTATTTGTTGCACTGGTACTTGCTATGGCTTCCTCTTTACTGACCTCTTTGCTTGATTTTACCACAACTTTTCCTTTGGTGACTGTGGCTATGATTTTTGTTTCATCCCCTAAGTCTAAACCTAAGTCTTGTTGTGCAACATTATTGGTCTTTTGTTTCCCTTTATTGGTGAATTTATTCGATCGTAATTATGGATGAAGCTTCCAAAAATGCGCTTCATCATGTCCTTCCTTGGAACAATTCTTGCACACAGATCTCTCCCCGTCTTTCTTTAAAGAAGCATTTTTCTTCTGATTTCCTTTAAACTTCTTCCCTTTTTCAACACTCTAAAATGGCTTCTTCTTACCTTCTTCCTGTATATTTTTCCCTCTTTCTTCAAGGTGTGTAGCTTGAACACAGACCTCATCAAGATTCGTGGGACTGAACATAAGAATAGTATGTCGAAGATAGCTATGCAACCCTCCTATGTATTTCAGCAAGGTATCTTGTGACTCTAAGTCTACTCCTAGCATAAGAGATATTTTCCTAAACTCTTGAGTATACTCTTGCACATTTTGACCTTTCAACTATCTAAAATTTTCTAATCCTTAATTGTCCCTATTTCTGCAAGTTTGAAAAGCTCTGAAGAATCACTGCATTGATTTATGCCAACCTTTCTTGACCCCTTGCAAATATTTCCTGGGCCTTAACCAACATGTCATTGTTTTCTTTGTAACTTCTGATCTCTTCCCTCAAACTCCTCAATGCATTTGCTATACAACGAGAATACTCATCTCATTACTACCCAACTGATCTGTAGTGAGAGTCACGAGAATGGTAGTCTACCATTTTTCTCATCATCTCTGATTATCTTCTTCTTGGAAGTGTACCATGTTAGATAAACCAAATAGATACCAAAATAAAATCCATACCTCAATGATGTTCAGTGGAGGTTGATCTCATATGCAAAATCAGTCCACATTAGCATGATACATATATAATCATAATCATATCCATATAACAACATCATGCATGACCATACCAACTGTACACCATGACCCCATGCCTGACAACCATAACCTTGACAACATCATATTTTACCCAAAGAGAGTGCAACCCGCTCTGATACCACCCTGTAACTGCCTCCTCCCACATTTACCCACTTTCACCAATTTTCCCAAGGTAAACATGAGGTGAGGGTCACTATGATAACACCTAACCTCCTATATGACCTTAAGAAAATGGAATCAACAATAATTATGACCTTACTGACTTCCCTCGGGTGTTACAGGACATCGAGGAGCTGCCCAAACCCTCCAGGTGTCTAAGCCCTAAGCTAACTCTCTTTTTCACTAACCTATAGCCTCAGTCATTCCCTTGACAAGGCCTCCAAGTGCATGTAATCCTTCAATCACTCCCACAAGCCTACTTCCTAACAACTGTGGAATTTTCCAGTCAATTCTATGCCAGCGACCCTGAATTATGAGCCACTTTTTCAGGGCTAGGAGTCAAGCCTTTGCCCATAAACCATTGAAACTTCTAGAAATGATAAATAACATAGAAACAAAGCCTCTAAACCAAAAAAATGAACAATGAATTGACTTGAACCCTCCCAACTAGCACAGGAATTCCGTCAAACACATGGTAAACATGTAATCTAGAGGTCATGAATCCATATATGAACATATGGATCTTAAACTTATATGAGGTTTAACAAGAAGGACGAATGGCTTCTCACAATAGTTTTCATAACACCAATTAGGTCATCATTCATTAATTAAAATTTGATAATATCCATACTTAGATCTATCATATAACCATGGTTATAACCAACATATAACCAAGTAGATAACAATGATAGAACAAACATTAAAGACACATAATAACAAGTACAATTACTTATCAAAGAAAAGAGAAAATTAGCTCTGATTAACCATATGAAAAATCCAATCAAGTTAGGGACTTCCACGTACCACCCACACATATATTGGTCTAAACCAAATATTTCTTTCAGCCAACCACCCTGTGCCATATTCCAAGCATGAATGTGGGATCCCATGGGATAAAAGAACCCACAAACAACCAAGGGAATCCATAGGTTAAACCACCTCCACCCTCACCATACTGTGATCTCACCTAAACCGGTCCCGAGATCACAAAACCAAATCGAGCTTGGATGTCTCAGAATTCCTTCACCATCCCTTGAGGAATTGTCCTATCTCCACCCACCTATTGAGGGCTTCCCAGATAAAACCATCTCCACCCCTAACATTTGGGATTTTAATAAGACCACCTCACCCAGATCCAAAACCTTTTCGTAATCCAAATCTCAACTAATAAATAATCCCATCACGCCATGGCTATTTGGAAATGGTAAGCAAAGGCTAAAACGACCATTGAAACCTAGTAAAACCCATGCCAATGACAACAAAGAAACCAAATACACACATACATATACCATGCATGCCAAAACCAGATAGGAAATCGTGCATTCAACCTATTACCTTCAAGTATTCCCACTGAAGCTACTTGATCCAACCTTTCCTTACTTAATCCTTCCTTTCCTTTACTTTCCTTTTCCTTCCTTTTATTTCCTTGCTTTCCCTCTCCTCTTAGTGCTCTTCTCCTCTCTCAAACTAATTTTGAAACTTAACTGACAAAAGGCCCTAAACCGATGCTCTGATGTCTTTTTATTATTTATGCCTCTAATTTCTTAATTCTCCTTTAATTTCCTCCTCACATGCAACCTGTGACCTTTCACCTTCCTTTTCTCCTATTTTCCTTTATTTTCATAAATGCCTTTTTTATTTTTCAAATCCTTTGTGAGTGCCTTTTCCAATTTCCCCTTAGCCATAATACACAACAAGTGATGCCCACTAGGATACTTCACCCAACATTCAACTTGGAATAAATGTGACATTCCAACATTCTAATTACAATTACATTAAAGACTACGTTCTAAAGTAAACAGGGAACATTTTCGTTCAAAAGAATTTCATTTGGACTAATCAATGTTGGTGAAACTTTTCAAAAAGTGATAGAAATTGCCTTCTGTGGACTTATAGGTTCGAGAGTTGTTGTCTACTTAGATGATGTCATTGTATTTTCTAAGAAAATTTTGGATCATGTATGTCATATAAAGGAGATATTCGAGTGGTGTCGAAAGTATGGGATCTCTATGAATCCAAAGAAGAGCATCTTTGGTGTGCTTGAAGGGATCTTGCTAGGGCACATCATAGCAAAGAGAGGTATCAATATTGACCCCGAAAGGGTCAAGGCTATTACACAGATCCTGTTTCTGGTGAACAAGAAAGCCATGCAGTCTTTCTTGGGAAAAATAAATTTCCTCAAAAAAATCATCTCTAATTATGCTCAAATAGTCAAAGCTTATATAAGAGATGATCAAGAAAGATGTTGTACACAAATGGGACAAATGGGAGAAAGATGCTTTTCTCTGATAAAATAGGCTATCACCAATGCACCCGCACTATTCAGTCCATACTATTGTAAGGATTTCCTGTAGGTTTTAACCCCGTATAGAAATTACCTGCATACGAATTCTAAAACACAGAAAATAAACAATGCGAGAGCATAACACATATACATAGAGTTTTTCCCCTGGATCCCAAAACCGGGACTACAAACTTGATTTTTCATTATGTTCCTTTCAATGTTACAATACATATTTATACATGCCGAAGCATCCAATACCATGGACCGAAAACCATTTCATCCAAAACCATGGATTGAAAACCGTCGGTAGGTCTGCCCAAACTAATATAGGGTCCAAAAGGAAAAATTTTCCAGGGCGCTGCCCTGGACCCCATAGAAGGGGGTAACTTACACCCCTCAAACCCCCTGTGACCCCCAAGCTACGCAATCGGTCCAACAAAGGGGGGGCTCTGCCCCCCCTCTAACCCCTCGATTAACTACGTGGGCTAGTCGTGGAAAGAATATAACACAACCCAACATTATCCCACTTATTGTTTTCTTTCCATAGGGGGCCACAAGAGAGCTTAGTCATTTATCCACCTTTGCAATGCCCATTGTTTCTCTACACCAAGAGAACTTCTCAGAGCCTACAGATTTTGTCAATGCATCTGTAGTATTCTTCAAAGTGTCCACCTTGACCAGCAACACCTTTTTGTCTTCTATCATATCCCTCACAAAGTGATACTGAACATCAATGTGCTTTGTCTTTGAATGATACGCAGGGTTCTTTACCAAGAAAATCACACTTTGGCTATCATGGTCTATCCTTATAGCTCCCTGTACTAACCCCATACTTGAACACAATCTCTACAACCAAGCTACTTCCTTGCTTGCATGGGTGGTTGCCATGTATTATGCCTCTATAGTTGATAGTGCCACTACAGATTGTTTCTTACTCATCCAACTGACTGCACCTCCAAATAGGTTAAACACATACCCACTTGTAGATCTTCTTTGATCCAGATCTCTAGCCCAGTCTGCCTCAACAAAGCCACAAATATCCAACACTATGTCCAATCCTGGTCTTCCTTGATAGCACAAACCATAATCACTAGTGCCATGCAAATACCTAAAAACCCGCTTCATTATTGTCCAATGCTCCTTCCTTGGTTTTGACATAAATCTGCTCAATACTCCCACTGCATGTGCAATGTCTGGTCTAGTACAGACCATTGCATACATAAGGATACCGACTACACTTGCGTATGGAACATGGGACATGTCCTCTTCCTCTTCTTATGTCTTGGAAAACTGTTCAGCAGATAACCTCACACCTACAGGAATAGGAACCTTCACCGATTTACTATCATGCATATTAAACCTCTGCAGTATTGTCTCGACATACTTCCTCTGGTTTAACCAGAGCTTCCTCTTTGCTCAGTCTCTTTTAATTTCCATGCCCAAAATATAGTTTGCAGCACCAAGATCTTTCATGTCAAATATGGAGGACAATTGGGTTTTCAAATCCTAGATAATTATTTGTCATTTCCACCCAGCAACATATCATCCACATACAAGACCAGATAAATAACATGGTCACCAATTAATTTAAAATACACACAGTGATCTGATTTTCTTCTGGTGAAGCCAAGTCCCCATATAAATGTATCAAATTTCTAATACCACATCCTTAGTGATTGTTTTAACCCATACAGAGACTTCATTAACCTACATACCATTTCTTTCTTACTCTTCACCACAAAACCTTCATATTACTTCATGTAGATCTCCTCTTCCAGATCCCCGTGAAGAAATTTTGTCTTCACATCCATCTGTTCTGCCTCCAAAAAAAAAGAAGTAGCAACAAATAAAAGTAATCTAATAGGAGCTACCTTGGCAACAAGAGAAAAAATATCACCAAAATCAATTCCTGGCACTTGGGAATAACCTTTTGCTACCAACCGAGCCTTGTATTTCTCCACCTTTCCTTCTGCATTTATCTTCTTCTTGAACACCCATTTGCTTCCAATGGGTTTCCTGCCAGCCGGAAACTCCACTAGATCCCAAGCCTCATTTTTGTCCAAAGATGTCATTTCATCAACCATGGCCTCTTTCCAGAGTTTTCCATCGTTTGAATCTACTGCTTCCTTCACAGTTCTAGGATCATCATCAGTAACAGATAAAGCAAAATTTGAATAGAAAGTAGATGGACTATACCTTTCCGGCTGCCTTCCTTCTCGAACTGATCGTCTCACACTCGGAGTTTGTGGCTCTTCATCTTCTGATTCCCCCTCTGTTGTAGAGTCTAATTCTTCCTCCTTAAGCTCAAACTCTATCTTCTCAGGTTCCTTTGGTTGGACTTCATGTTTAATAACATATTTCACCTC
>APFE030057007.1:164743-194159 GCA_000404065.3 Pinus taeda
CATGTATTCCTTGAGAAGTCATCTATAAATGATACATAGTACACAGACTTACCCAATGATGGAACCTTCACAGGTCCAAACACATCATTGTGCACAAGTTCTAATATATGTTTCGCCCTTTTACCACCAAAGGGGAAACTCACCCGATTCTGCTTCCCACATACACAATTTTCACAGAAATAAAAATCCAGAGAGCTATGACTCATACCCTCTACCATACCTTTACCATGAAGTATTCGAAGGCCCTTCTCTCCAATATGTCCAAACCTTTGATGTCACAACATGGTCTTCTCTCCAAAGACCACTAGATTTTCTGCTCCACTTTCAAGAACCACAAAATTGTTGCACCCGTCAACAACAGTGCTACCTTGCATCTTGTACAGAGTTCCAATTTGAACTCCCTGCATCAATACCAATGCCCCTTGAACCATCCTATAGGTATCCTTCTCGAATACTATTTTTACACCTGCATCATCCAACTTGCTTACAGAAATGAGATTTCTAGCCAATGCAAGAATATGCAGAACACCCAGAAGTATTCTAACCCTTCCACCTTGCAACTTCAACTTTACTTTTCTGTGACCAACGATTCTAGCCTTCCTGTCATCCCCCAAGAAGACATCACCACCATCATATTTCTCATACTCGCAGAACCATTCTCTATGGGGAGTGAAGTGAAAGGATGCACCTGAGTCAATCAACCATCCCTCATGATCTAAATGTGTACTTGAAGAAGACAAGTACACATCCCCACCTTCATCTGAGGTGGTTTTCACCTTTGCAGGAGGAGCATCATCAGATCCCTTTCCTTTGTCAGAAGATTTAGATTTACAATCCCTTTTGTAGTGCCCTTCCTTTCCACATTTCTAGCACACCACCTTTACAGGCTTTCCTGGAGATTTAGATCTCCCTCTAGATTTAATCTCCCACTCGATGACCTATTTTTGTTTATGTTATGGGACCATCCTCATACAGACAAGGAATCACCATTTTGGCTCTCCATATTTTTCCGTCTCATCTCCTCCATCAGCAAGGATGAGACTATTTCATCAAACTGCAAGGCAGTTGCATTGCTACCTATTGCAACAACCAGACTATCCCATGAATTTGGTAGGGAACACAACAAACTGATGCACTTATCTTCATCTGAAATTTTAATATCAATAGATAATATCTTACTTACCACATTATTAAATGTGTTCAGATGCTTTGTCGCTGAGTATCCATCTTTCATCCTCAAGTTATACAACGTTTTCCGTAGGAACAATTTATTCACCACAGACTCAGATTGGTACAAAGTCCCTAACTTGTCCCACAAAGCCTTCGTCATAGATTCCCCTGATACATTCAACAATACTGAATCTGAGACACACAATCGTACTGTGCTCTTTGCCTTCCGATCCAACTTCTTCCATTCTTCATTGGACACTCTCGTTGGTTTAGTACCTAGATCTACCACAATCCACTGATCTTTATGAACCAACAGATCCTCCATCTTGAGTCTCCATAACTCAAAACTCTGACCATTAAATTTCTCGATCTCTATCTTTCCACTGCTCGCCATCTTCTTTCACCACCAGAATTGATCCCACAGATCTCCCACTGAACAGGGACTAACGCAGGCCCAAGTGAAACCCCTCAGCAACAAAGGCGTCCCCTTGAAGCCAAAACAGCTTTGATACCAAATTTAGGTTTTAACCCCATATAGAAATTACCTGCATACAAATTCTAAAACATAGAAAATAAACAATGCGAGAGCATTAACACATAAAACACATATACATAGAGATTTTCCCCTGATCCAAAAACGGGGACTACCAACTTGATTTTCCCCTGATCCCAAATACAATGTTATACATGCTGAAGCATCCAATACCCATGGACCGAAAACCATCGCGTCCAAATCCGTGGACCGAAAACCATTGGTAGGTCCACCTAAACTAATATAGGGTCCAAAAAACAAAATTTTCCGGGGCGTTGCCCCGAACCCCATGGAGGGGGGTTACCTACACCCCTCAAACCTCTTGTGACCCCCCCCCCCCGTTACACAATCAACACAACGAAGGGGGGGCTCCGCCCCCCCTCTAACCCCTCGGTTAACTACGTGGGCTAGTCGTGGAAAGAATATAGCACAACCCAACATTTCCTTATCTATACATTTGCTTCATATTTATCGATTTTCATTGTACTAACACAGAAGGACAATGAAGGAAATAAGTGGTTTGTCTCTTTTATGTGCACTAGTCTACATGGACTAGAATTAAATTTCCCTGTCTTTGATAAAAGAGCGTATGCAGTATGCAAGGCAGTGAAGTATTTCAAGCCCTACTTATTGAAAGATCACACCATTGTATTTGTACCTCACCCAACAGTAAGAATATTTCTTGTGCACCAATAACTAGGTGAGAAAATGGATAATTGGATGACCTGTCTTCAAGAATATGATCTAGAATTCAAACCAGTTCATACTACAAAGGGTCACGACCTATTTAGACTAGCATCCAAAGAAAATGATGCTCTTGAACAAGATCTATTGGGATGGCAGTAGGAAATAGAGATGTACAATGTCGATCACATTCCTCAGTCCACGTCCACAGTGCCTTGGTATGCAAATTTTCAACAATTTTTGGAACATGATACCTTGCCATTGCACTTATCAAGTAAACAAAAAAGAACAATCCTCTTAAAGGCTTTATCATATCAACTGGTCCATGGAGTGCTTTTCCAGAAGCACCATATGGAGTTTTGCTAAGGTGCCTAAAACCGTAAGTTACATAGAAGGTTCTTAAGGATCTACATGATGGAGCAGCAGGTGGCCACTATGCAGGTGACACCACAATGCACAGAGTTATGAGGGTTGGTTATTATTGGCCCACTCTTTTTAAGGATGCTCACGCTTATTTCTGCAAGTGCCAAGCTTGTAAAAAATGCATCAACCATGATTAAAAGTCAATAGCCCCACTATTCCCCGTAGCATTCGAGGAACCATTCCAATAGTGAGGCTTTGATGTCATCAGAGAGATTTTTCCACACTCATCAAAGCAGCACTGGTATATCCTCACAACTACATATTACTTCACTAGGTGGTGAGAATAAGTTCCACTAAGACAATTAAATGACCAAGAAGTCATTCACTTTATACAACAAAACATCATCACTAGGTTTTGCGTTCCTACATCACTTGTCTTTGATAATGCAACTTCTTTTTCATCATTAAAATTTGTGAGTTTGGATTAGAAAATGAGATTGTTCTCAAGCATGCATCTAATTATTATTCCCATGGAAATGGTCTATATGAATCCACAAATAAAAATCTTATTCGCTTTATTAAGAAGACTATTTTATCTAAAAATAAGAGCTAGAATACTACTTTGGCTAATGCACTTTGTGCTGACCATGTTACCCCCAAGCCTTCCCTGAATACGTCACCATACTTTATGGTGTATGGCAAAGAACCTATCTTACCTCTGAACTTATACCTTCTAGCCTTGAAACTCTCTCAAGAGTCACAAGTTAAACCTTACTTTAGTTCAGAGCAGCATATAAACTTTACTAAAATTCAAGGAAGAGTAGCTCAAAGCCAAGGATCGATTTTCCATGCATAATAACCATATAAAGCACTGGTTTGATAGAAAATCTACAAGGGAAATATATTTGATTTGGGCAACCTAGTTCTAAGATGGGATAAACCCCACGAAAAAAGGTAAACATAAAAAGTTCTAGACATTGTGGATTGGACCATTCATAGTTGAGGAGAAACTCAGCCATAACGCTTTCAAGCTCAAATCTTTTGATAGGAGGATTGACCCCCCACCCATAAATGGTTGAGATCTAAAGCATTATTTCCAGTAGCAACTACGAGTTTTACTTCCTGTACATATTGTTTTTGTGCTTTATTCTCTCTTGTTTAAGTTGGTCATGTGTCACATTTTTATTATGTTCTGTCGTCTCATGTTTAATTATTGGTCATTGTACATAAATAAGACATGTGTGTGAAAGTGCATGGCCCAAGAACTTCGTAATGTAATCAAAGAGAAGTGTGACAACTGCAATGCTTAGTTTCCTAATTATTCTTCTTCTTTGTTTAGGAAAGTTCCATAAGTTGAGGTAAGTCCAAATGGAAAATACGATTCGTCCAATAGGAGAACCTTGAGGGAACCAATTAGATCTGTAGTTATGCTAGCATCTGAACTACAAAAACTTGGCCTATGTCTACTTGTGTGTTAACACTCATCCAATCTAGTAGAGAAGGAATAAGGATAAAATATAAAGTGAGCAAACCTAAATCAAAGGTATTAAAATACTTTTTAAAGGGGAAACCTCATATTCTCTCAATAAGTTGGGATCCCTCTTCCGCCCATTGAAAATAATAAGTTCAAATGCACATTTCTATTAAATAAATAAATAAAGGGTGAAATAAGATAAAGGCTTCTTGCGCAGGGAAGTGAAGCAAGCGACTTCATCAGGGTATTATCCGCGCTTGCTGGTAGTGAAGCAACGTTTGTTCTCTTGAAGTGACTCTACCAAGGTATTGTGCAGGTATGTTGGTGACAAAGCAACAAGAGAGATGACTCTATACTATGAATATTATAAACTCACTGCACACATTGCCCTTTCCTAAATTGAACTGATTACAATACAATGCATCTTTGAGTGATTTCAACAAAGAAGAGAAAAGAGAGGTTGCTATGCATGAAACTAGGTCGAAAGGGCGAACTTGGGGAAATCAATACTTCTTGAAAGCCTGACCCATAACAGAAAGCTAATTCTTGAATAGAGAAGTTGAAGTTTGTTCAGTGTGTCGCCAAGTGTTGTTGTTGCTGCAACACCCTCCAAAATTTCACTACATTCTAATTTTGGAGCCTATCTCCTTGTTGTGTCAAGTGTCGCCTTGGTCGTCAAGTGTCATTTTGTGTTGTTTCATATGTTTTTAGTGTTCTTGAGTATTATTAAGTGTCGTCACATTGATTTGAATATCCTTATATGCATTTCATGGTTACAACACATTTCTTGCTGTAAAACGACACTTTTGGGTCGCATTCATACACTTCACCGTTTGTCGTTGGGGAATGTCCATAAAGTGGCATTTTGATGTATATTCATTTTTTATCAATCTTTTCTAACTTTTCTTGATGATTCAATATGTGCCACACACGGTTTTATGTCTAGAATTCATCTTTCTCACCCCTTGACCAATCGTTTAGACTTAGACAAATTTCAGTTGAAAAACGACCTCGTTAAGGTCAAGAGCACATGAGCGCACTCTAAAGCCTTGATGGGTGACCCTTTTCTATTCAGAAGTGTGGCTTGCACTCTCCCACAGAGTTGGGCACACTCCAAAAGCATGAATCCCCTTACCTGTTCCAAATTGTACCCTAAAAAATGTGACTAAATCTTCCTTGAGCACACTCCCTCAACTTAAAGATGTGTTCCCTCCTTGAAGATATTGGCGCATATTGAAGACCCAAATCTCATCCCTTCATCCTTCCCGATTGCACCATCCTCCCTCTTGAACTAACTTGAGTGCACTCTCGCACCCTAAAGGCACAAAACCTCAACCTTCAGCCTTCAAGAGTGCACCATGCACCCTTCCTAAGGCCTCTTAGGCACATGAGTGCATCTTGAAGGCATGAAGCCTCAACCTTCAGCCTTCAAGAGTGTGACCTACGATGTCCCTCTTTCCCTTAGATGCATAGTGCACTTGGGAAGCCCAAATATTTCCCCTTCATCCTTTGGACTTGTGACATGTGCCCTTCCTTGATTGATTTCTTCCTTAGGGTGCATAAGCACATGTCGCAGCCTCAACTATCATTCGCCTCCATCCTTCAACCTTTCAGAGTGTGCCCTTGTGCCTTAAAGCTCCATTCACCATTTTAAGCACACCAAAAGGGCACAAACAAGAATATATGCATAAAACATGGTAGAGTGGGAGATTTTTAAACTAATAGCTACTCGTCATAAGTAATTGCAGAAACAGGTATTACTGGGACCTCATGGCAAGTTCACGCAAGGAAGATTAGGAAAAGAGGATGAACAAAGGAAACACAAGAAGAACTAAAAACACGCCCAAAACTTGATGATCAAAGCACCATGAAGACTCCAAGATTGAAGACCATTCAGAGGGTGGAAGCACAAGGAGCAAATGATGACAAAGAACAAACACAATGGCAACCATGTCACTACAAAATCAAGTCCATGTTATTTTTCACTATCATTCTCAGTGATCTAAGATAGTAATGTGTCAAGTTCATCATATGATGATGTGAAAGACAAAATGTATCATTGTAATAATTGTATAAGAAAAATGAGTAAAATTACATGAGTCATAAGTGAACTCAAGAGTCACGGAAGTCCAAAGGACATGTAATACCAAAAGTCACATTGAATTCCAAAAGTTATTTATAACTTCAAAGGTTGCAAAAGTCTAAAGGTAACTAGAATTTAGAAAGTCAAGGGTCATGAGGATATGAAAGGCCACTCCTCAAGTTATAAATAGGTCCTCATTTCTCATGTAAAGTTCTTTTAGCCTTGGCTTCTCCCATAAGGCATAAGAGAGATAAGTTAGTACTTTTGGGGAGCAAGTAATGGCTCCAACACTCCATTATTGGAATAAGTTATGTTCGTTGTATTCATGCATATTGGGACTTTTACTTAATATTTGAAGCCTGATGACCAACACATTTTCATACATGGATTATGAATGTTTGTAAGACTATTTTTTGAATGTTTATGGTTCATGTTTGCTTTCACCAATACCAAAGTAGTTGAACTATTTTGGTTATTTAGTGTTTGTCTTGTTGAGAATGTGTTGTAATGCTTATAACGATCGTCATTTCTCTGTGGACTACTTTGTTGGATGTTTGACGAAAAACTCTTTTTTATGTGTGCCTTTAATTGGGTGGTACTATTACCTCTCTCTTAGAGGCTCACCCTCTTTCCCCTCTGCAGTAGAAGAACCTTGATGCACCTACAACTGAACATTCACCAGGCACACTAGCTTTCTTTTCAAAGGCATATATGACATTCTCTCTCTTGCTGACAATCAAAACCAAGGGAAATCTTTAAGTAGATGGTAGACGGGTTGTATTCTGGATGGGGCTCCTATCCTAAACGGTGAGAGATCTAATTGGGACCACATATCGTGGAGACCCTTTTGAATGTTGGCATGTCCATCACTATCAACAGGTGGGTAAAGACATACTCCCAATAGAAATAGGGTAGGTTGTACATCAATTTTCTTATTTGACTCATAAAATACTTCTCATCCACTTCAGAGATTTGGCTCATACATTCCAAGATGAAAATGCAAGTAGTTAGTAGCATAAGAATCCTATATGACATAAGATCTAACCATACAATCATTTTACTGTGAAATGATCCTCCAAGATCTATTCTCCCTTGATTATTTTAGTACCTACTTATAGCTAATATTTTAATTCAATAAGCATCATGGAGGCACCTTATCATTTATAACAATAATGAAACATACATATATTTATTAACATAGTCCATAAACCCTACCATATCTGAGTACACCTTAACAAAAGGTAACTAGTTGAGGAATATTGACTCCCCTAATTTCACCTACTCTCTTCAGTCCTAAACCTTCCAAGAAAATATTTTAATAAAATATTTATAGGTAGAACATGTACATACTAAAACTAAATAATTTGTTATTCCCTTATTGACCTAGAAAATAATTTGGCATATTCAATGGTTGGCATCCTATTTGGTGGCCCGTGGAAAGGTTCTATGATTCTTATGTGGGATATTTATGGCTCGGTCATCTTCATGTCCTAGGATGAGGGAAATATTTGCAATAGTTTCTGAAATCTACTTGGGAAATTTGTTGGCCTTGTAATGATGGGTTTACTTGGTAAGGGGAGTTTTTTATTAAAATGGAACCCTTTATACCAAGCACATTTGAAGCTAAAACTCATAAAGCATACCCTTTCAATTAAACCTTGTCTAGTAATTGTGTACCTCCAAGCTTGTGCTTGCTAGTCTAGTTGATTTTGTTGTCAATCAATAATCTAATTCATGTTACTAAAACCTACCTCTTTCTTGATTAGCTAAACTAATTAAATTAGACTAAGAAATGTCACATTTTACTACTTCTCATCTTATGCTAATATTAAACTAGTGGTTCCTACCAAGTTATAGTATGGTTAAATTTTTTGCCAATCAAGGTATGATCAGGATGAAGCTTACCAACACTTAGTAAGGAAAAAGTAAAGCAACGATAAGCTGAAGCTAAAGTGAGTGATCAACATTATGGAAAGATGAACATAGTATAACAATATATGTTATCAATGTAATACAACAAGACCAATATAAGTGTTTTTAATGTTGTTCTTTTTTGTGTGTTCTGGAAGAAGGGAGGGTGGAGAAAGGAGACATTTTAAAGAGGATGATGAAGAGAAGTTTGATTCCACTAGCTATTGCTTATAGTTGATTATTTATGAGCATTCTAAAATAGGTGACCTCTACAACAAGGGAATTATTGAGAAAACAAGAGACTTGATTACATAAATGATACAAGGCCATAACTTTGTTATAGAAAGGTGGTCCTCTAGTCTCTAGTAAAGGAAATATACATGTTCCTTTGAATTTCCAAATGGCCTGTATGGGAACCCAAACCAATCATTAGAAAGTTGGTTATAGTGCCAATAATATGGAGAATATGATCTTCAATTTCTTTGTAGACATGACATAAGTAAAGGTAGAATTGAAAATTTTAGCTTAAAGAAGCCATAAATTTAGAGAAATAGAAAACAGTGAAGATAATGTTCTATGTTAAAGCTAAGTACTAATGTGGAAACTCCTCTATCTTTTTTCGTAAAGTGATCATTAGTACACTCTATATGTCTTTTTAGCAAAGGTGCATTTTAATATAAGGCTAGCTATTTAAGTAAAAAGTACATAGGAAAGAAATAACTTCAGTGAGAATGCACATCAAGTTTTAATGCAAAAAAAAGAAAATTAAGTAGATTAAATTTTAAACTCATAAGTTATATTTTTATATTTAAGCATGATGATGGTTTTTCTTAAAATTTTGAAATTGATTTAAAAGTGAAATCTAATTAGTAATTCAAAAACAAATTTCAACCATATGCAAAACGAAAAAATAATAATTTTAATAATCAAATTATGACCTACAACGCTTCCTCTATACTCCATGGGAAAAATGTCTTTTTTAATGTGTATTCATGCCATAAATCCTATTAATATATAACCTTAAAAGCCAATATATTCCCATTTAATGAAAAAGTAATACAATCATTGAAAGGACCTTTCACATGGCATTTGTTAATTGGCGAGGGATGTGCTATCTTGACTTGCAAGAGAATCCCGTGAGATAGCACGGCCAGTGGGCTACCACTGGAATTTGGATTATCCATGTTTATCATGTAGGGTGAGAGATGGCTAGGCCATGCTTAAATACAAACTCTTAGGAGTTTGTTCGGTGCTGTTTCACTCCCGTATGGTGAGCATTTTAGTTTAAGATAAGATATTCTTCAGTAAATATATCTTTAGGAGTATTCTTAAATAATGTCGCCCAGTGTTATTTCAAGACGATTGATTGATTGATTGATTAATTAATTAATTAATTAATTAATATATATATATATATATATATTATAACAGGAAATTGAGGAATTGGGTCAATAAAGAGGATACTTGTCAATACAATCATCATGTCCGTCCCCTCACCAAAATCTTGTGGACGGCCCACCTAGCCTTTCCTTTCATAAAAAGAGGTTAAATTTTGTTTTTTCAAAATGCATAATACTTTTTCATTACTGTTGTCGCTTGACTCTTCACCATCGGAACGAAAGTCTCATTTGGTTTTCTAATCGATGTTGCTTATAATATCTTTGAATAGTAAATTTGTGTGCATTTTGAAAAAATCAACTTCACTGGTTATTGATAGGTGTTTGTAAAAAAATCCGTCACTTCAATCTTTGGGGGATAAATCTAACCTTTCTAAAATTATTTCCAAGGGTTTCATAAAAAAAATATGATCATGATAATTTTACTTATTAAATTCCTAGTACGTACATAAAATTATATGTACGAAAGCAATGTTTTATTTTTTATGCTCCAACGACATTTTCTCTCCAAGTGTTGGATGCCACGATTCACTCTCATTCCACTATGCAACCTTACGGACTTCGGAAATGTCAAAAGATATCTCTGAAAATCTTTGAAATATTATAATTAAGATATATATATATATATATATAAAAAAGAGAACACGTAATCATGTGAGATTCCTAACCAATTAATGGTTTGCGATTCCTTGTCATTAATGATTCATATACGGAACCAATTACAATCTGAGGACCGCTATGGGGCCCACTTTGCCTTTCCATCAACTTCAACCGACGACAACCACGACAATTCAAAGATGATGATAATGGATCCCTAGATAATAAACTTTGAGGCGAGATGTGTCACTGGTTTTGACAGATAAGGAACTAAATTGAATCACTGTGGCTTATATTTCACTTTAAAGAAGGCTAAAAGAATGAGTTTAGTTGGACATAGAAAAGGAACTGCATTTAGTTGTTGTGAAATCTGGTATAAGGCCATTAGCTTCCTCAAGATAACTAAGATTATATCTTGGTTTAACTAGTTTTATTATTAAAAACATTTGGGTTAAGCGTAGATCTTCATTTTCCAAAATAGGAATCTCATGCATCATCAATACATGCTCTGACTAATGAGGAAATGGAATTTTTGAGCATTTAGGATTAGGACATGGATTGACAGAAGTTGTAGGTGGGGCTTTACCAATCCTAGGATGATGATTCTCATGGATTACCAAATTTGCAAGCTTGCCTAAAATAACTGGATACTGACACTCTGGGCATTTAACTTATAGGGAAGAAAAATTTACAATCTAGGCTAAGTCAAACAATGAAATATGTTTGCAAATATTTACAGGAGAACTTGTGCAAGCAGTGTCAACAAGTTCGAGATTTCTATATAATGGGGAGCTCCTGCACATTTGATATATCCTCTTTCTGTCTATAGTAGATATACGGGGGAAAGATAAGACGGCAGAGGAGGACTCTTCTCTGATATCTGCAGAAGTAATTTTCTTCACGGACGGAGGCCTAGGATTTGAAACCACCCAGTGTTCAGGGAATGTCAAATCTTCCCACCTGATTGTTTGGTGTTCTATATTTTGATTTCTAGAATCTGTTAACACGACAACAATGGCTTTAGAATCTTTACTGGGGGCATGCATGACAGCAAGATATAGGGTATTTGTGTGCCTGAAGCAACGTCTGGTTTGGATTGCTATATGATGTCTTTTCTTATTCATATCAAATCCAATTATTTGGATTTGGGGCTAGAGAATGCTCTCTATGGTTTCATCAAAGACATAAACTGAAAAATTTGGATAGCAATCAAAATAAACTGGACCATTTGAAAGAGGTGCAACTATCCCTCTTATTAATGAATCTGTATATTTGTTGTGTGTAAGATCTTGGACAGTGGCTAACACAAAAGTATTCAAACCCTGATGGGTTAATGCATGTATTCCAATTCTGATACAACCCAAATGAAGATACTCGGTTTTTAGACGCTTAGCTTCAGCGTGTAATTGTTTGGGGTTAAGTAAAGGAATAGATTGTACACAGTCAGAATTTTCATGGATTTGACTAATAGATTCTTTTATACTTGTCCTAGTAGCGGCAATTAAATGGAAGGAAGACAGATCTGCATAGACTTCTGAAGCATTAATTGAAGGTAGCTGCCATCTAGCAGAGGGTTGGCTTTCTTCGTATTCAAGTTCAACAGAATTTAAAACCTTACTAGATGCAACGACGAGCATATCCCGAAGGGGATTTTCTTGAGCGGATGACTCTTGCTCTTCTATATCACGGTATGACACAGACTTTCTAATTGAATCCATTTTATATAGAGTGATGTAAAAATGAGTACTGAACCAAAAAACCAGACGTTACTAGCTCTGATACCAATTTCTTGCAGGAGCTTCTCACTCAAGCTTGCTGGACTCTTGGCCTTGTTGAGTCTCTTCTCTACTTTGCCACTTTACTCTTGTTGTTATGAACCCAACTCGAACCTACTAACACCTTTCACGCGCAGACGACCTCTTCAATGGCATCCACGCCTTATATGGTCTTTAGCATCCTTTCAATGCTTTGGCGAACCATTGGTGAACTTTTATACAGGGGTAACTATAAGCTAATACTACCTACATCTTAATTTTTTTAAAGCAATAAAGTACTCGATACGGAAATGAAATATCACTCTTTTATTAAATTTTTCAGATATGGATTACACTAGATTTACAGTATGTTCATACCAGAGATGGATTGTGTTCGCATTTACCAGACTGATGCTACTCAATACTGACATAGCTTACTGGAGGCTACCTGGCGATTACACAGACTCTGTCTTTTAACATATACTCGAAACACACATATAAACAGACACACTAATGATCCGACCACTTTAGGTTCTCACCAGTGCTCTCACACTGATGCGCAGGCTTCTCAGATCACCTAAAGACTTGAGTTCCTCTCGTGATGCAAGTAGATCAGACTTAATGTCTGCAGTTGCAGAGCAGGAGAAGCTCTCAACTCTCAACTCCAAAAGACACCATAACTCTAACTCTCGATGCCTTGAATGAGCCTGACTCCTTTCGTTTTATAAGAAGAAGAGGGGACAAACATCCGACCATCAAACTGACAAGTTGAGTACAAAAGATTCTATCAATCACGTAGATGTGGTTCAATATCCACCAAAAGTCGAAGAAGTGCTCCAAGTCTTGTGACTAAAGAATCTTTTTCCTATTACAAGATTACAATCAATCCTACGGAAAGCATATTATCTACAATGCGGATGCCTTTTAACCAATTAAGGCCCACGAGGAAACTGGCCATGAATAGTCCTCATGACTGGACAACATAATTACACAGTGGATCTTTTTGGATAAACCCACATAAACCTTTTTATGAAGAAGGACTATTACTGTAGGATGATTCACCAAGAGCTGTAATTCCCGAAAACCTATTTCTAGGATAAATGAGGCTGTCCCATGCCTTTATATAGATCCGTCAGACTATCATAGACTTATTCAACACATATTGATGCTTTATTTTAGTCATGACTAGCCATTCATCATGCCTAGCCATAAATTGTTGTAGTATATGGTGATCTGGATAATTCAGCAGATCACTTACTGTGGTACAGGGAATATGAAAACACTCAATGGCATTTCTGTGGAAGCATTTGTCACATGGCATCTGAAAATAACTTGCATAAAAGATTGGATCTATAGCAGTGCAATTTATTCCAAAATCCTTCCACCAGTCACCTAACCATCCTGAAAATTGATTTCTTTACATGGTCCTAATTGGTCCAAATTTTAATTTTGTACAATGAGTTTCTTTCTTTCCATCAACATTTAGGAGATCCCACCATAATCTTTTGTAACCTGCAAAATTAAAGACAGTGTCCGGAAAAATAAGATTAGGATTATTGTGTGGCCATAAGACAAGAGAATTTCTAGTGATTGTCCAATCTGTGTTTCTGGTTCTGTTGATGACAAAATATCTGTGATAAATATTTCTTTGTCTTCCTCCTTCAGACCAGATCATTGTGATGTCATGGAAATTATTTAGCAATTCCTCTTCTGCTTGGTGAGTTGCAGTCATACTGCTAGTATAGATCATATCATGGATCCAGCAATTTCCCTTGGGAAATACTCTTCTTTCAGGCACTAGGTGTAAAATATCTATATGTAGCTGTAGATCCGCATCTAAGACTTTTGTTTGTCTTAGCTGCCAAGTTGGCTTCCAGTTTTTCTTGTAGTCTTCCCAGATTTGGTCTTCTTTGATAGTTCTAAGAACTTCTTGTTGTTTATCTGGGTCCCATTTAGTAACAATAACAAAAACATGTTCTTGTTCTTGTGGTTGGGTTTGTATGTATTCTTGGTTGAGAAAATCATGTAGATAGTTGTCTACTCCTTTGATGTGTTCCACTTCGAAATCAAAATTGGCAAAGAAGGCTTCCCATTTGTCGAATTTGGTTTCTCCAGGCTTCTTGATATCTTTAGTAAGCACCTTCTTAAGGGCAGATGCATCTGTCCTGAGAAGAAATGGTTTATTGACCAGATGGATCTTGAATTTGTCGATGCTATTCCATGCTACTTTCACCTCTTTTTCTATAGTAGAATATCTCTTCTCAGTGGGGTTCCATGTTCCTAAAGCGAACTGGATAACCTGTTCTTCATTATCTATTTTCTGTTTTAATATACCCCCCATCCGATGTTGCTGGCATTGGATTCTACAATCTTATAAGCTGCATCATCAGATATATACAATATGGAAAGGTTTATGACCTTGGCTTTAATTTTTTGAATTGCTTTGGTATGGGTTGAATTCCAAGGTGCAGGATTTTTGCGCAGCCTCTGATTTAATAAGCTTTTGTCCTTGGCGCAGTCTTGAAAGAAATTACTTACATAATTTAAACAACCAAGAAATATTTGTAGCTGTGTCTTGTTTGTAATGATGTCTGGAAATCTATTAGAGAATTCCAGATAATGTTTTTGCAAGGAGATTTGGCCATTAAATATAGTATGGACAAGAAATTTAATGGAAGTCTAAAAGAATTCGATTTTATTTTTACTTAATACAAGACCATTCCTCTTTATTGTATTTACAAAGGTCTGTATATGTTTAAAATGATCTTGCAAATTTTTTGAAAAAATAAGTATATCATCTATCTACACAATCAGACAAGCGAAGAAGGGTTTAAATATAGAGTCCATCACCTTCTAGAACTTAGATGGTGCATGCTTGAGGCCAAAAGGCATCACATTCCATTCATAATGTCCGACTGGGACACTGAAAGCTATTTTGAATTTATCCTTCTCTGATATAGCAACTTGCCAAAATCCTGATTTCAGATCGAACTTGGAAATATTTTTTCTCCTACTATTCTTCTTATTAGATCTCCTTTGTGGGGAATCAGATATGTATTATCTGCTAATACTGAGTTCAAAGCTTATAATTTATGACTAGCCTTGGGATGCCTCTAATTTGTTCTGCTCTTTTATTTACATAGAACCCAAAACAATTCCACGGGCTCTCTGATTCTCTGATCAATTTCTTACTCAATAGATTCTTGATTTCTTTTTAGCAAAGCTCACGATATTCCTTCTTCATCGGAATTTCCTTACTTTTACATCGCTTGCCTGTATATTTTGTTTTATAGGGAAATTCTACACAATATTGCTTTCTGTGCCAAAAAGCATTTGGGTCTTCTGCACAACACTCTTTCTCAATTTATGCCTTTAATTCTGAAATCTTCTCTTGTATTATTCGTAAGCTTAGTTGTTGTGAGATATGAATGGTGGATTTCAGATCCTTTAGATCTGTCATCTTTGATTTAGATTTCTTTAGCTCTTCCATAGTCTAAACCATTGTCGAGACTCGTGGAGCTGAGACATATGGTAATTTAATCTTTCTGAGACCATCCGAGGAGGTAGGAAGAGTAATAAAATATCCACCCTTATTCCTTTTTGTTCTAAATGAACCATGTGTTTCAACAACAGCCAAAAATATGTTACCTAAAATACATTCAATAGGGATGTCAGCAACTACAAATTTTAATTTTATGCAGTGATTATCAAAGCAGATAGATGCTTTGGGAATTTCATACTTCAGCGTTTTACTTCCCAAGCCAATAACGTTTCTTTCTGTTGTAATCCAATATTTAGCAGGGATTGATTTTGTATTTAGAATATTTACATTTGCTTCAGAATCAATAAGAGCAGTGAAATTGAACATCTGTCCATGTATGCAAATATTTATTTGTACATGATGTTGCTAGTACTCGATGGCGAGTATCCTCATCTCCTGAAAACCTGAAGCAATATCTTTTCTTCCTTCATAAATCTTTTTCTATAGGATCTAGTCCATCAATGGATTTGCCTTTCTCTAATCTCACAATCTGAGATTTAAGAACAAAAATTTCAGATTTGAGATTCTGAATTTCATGACTTACCTCCCCCAAGGTAAGCGCGCGAACAACCTTATCTTGTTGTTTATGCCTTTGGAATGATTTTGCATTCTTTTCATAAGAGGCATCAATGAAGATTGGCTTCTTTGAATAACTTTTGCTAGAAGATTTCATTTGCTCCATGAAGGCTTCCATAAGGCGATTCTTCATTTCTCCTTCTTCCATAGATTTTATTTGGGACAAGATTTTTATCTTATCTTCTTCTGTCTGTGCCATAAGACTTTTTTCTTTGTATTTCTGTGGCTTTATATCTTCATCAGAAACTTCAGATTCAGAAGAGAAAATACATTTACAACTTTCAGAATTTGAACAGTCACAAGCATTTGCATAAAAAATTAATTCTTCAACTTCTTCTTTTGAAGTATATACGGAACTAGAATTAGAAATTTCAACAAATGAGTCAAGAAATTGTTGCTGCTGAATCTGGGGGTGTTGATCACTACATTGGGGAATGATCAGTTTTATGATTTCTAGACCCACATCTCATGCAAAGATACTGAGCCTCTGTTTTGGAGTTTTTAATTTTTTATTTTGAGGCTAAGATTTTTTGCCTTGATTTCTTTTTTATTCTTCACCTACTGGACAGTTATTTGCAGTATGTCTATTTTTGCCACACAACCAACATGTCAATTTATTCCATTTTTCTTGCTTGGCACTATGCAGGTGAATGTCAGACGGTTTATAATAATGTGTCCTAAGGACATATTTGTAATATCCCTTTCTTTTGTGTTGTCTAAAAGATCGGCCTTTCTTCTTGAATTCTTTTCTGGTTGTTAAATTCTTTTCTTTCTTTGCTCATTTCTTGATTTTTCTCCTTTTTACTAATGGATCATCAAGAGATAACCCATACTTGCTGCACAATGATTTGTTGTCCAAGAACCTAGACAACTTTTCTAGAGACTTATTAACTTTCGAGCTCGTGTAAAGACCAACCAAAGCTTTAGTAATAATTGAATATATTTGTCCCCATGTGTAAGACTTAAAAGGCATTTGAAAGAATTCTTGCAGTCTGAGATAGTCAACAAACCTGGAAGGAAGTGCTGCAAGATAGACTTGCTTCTATAACAAGTTCTTTGAATCTTTAACTTCATAAATTCTCTGCATCCAATTCCGATGGAAGTCTTCATATTGGGATATTTTATTGCACTTGAGATTCATTAAAATGATCTCATGCTTATAGGCTATTTCTACCTCAGAACCACACCAGTGCTCAACAATCATGGAGGTCAAGGCTCCAATCATGTTGTTTTTTACCGTCCCATCTGAATTATTAATTATATTTCCTTTCTCATCCTTGAGTAGTTGTTCTTCCATCTGTTTGATTAAAGCAGGAGAGGATTCTGTTTCCCACCATTTTGATAATGTGCCTGTGAAACACTGGATAATTGTTTTACAGGCTTCTACCTCAGTTTTTCCTCTTAGACACATAAGTTTATATTATGTAAACATCATGTCTACCATTTGTCTTATCTGGCCAACACTAAGGTTATCTATAGTCCATTCCCTACGAGAATCAGGGAAGAAAGTGTGGGTTTCAGGCAGTTTTCCTTTTCCTTTGATATCAGGTGTTGAATACATGTTGTATTGACTTTCCAGAGGCTCACATATAGGCATAATTTATGGATTTTTTTCCTCTTCCTTAAATAGACTCGTTATAGAAATATGTTCACTTGAAGTCTCAACTTTTTCTGGTTCTTGGGTTGCAATTTCTTTGGGGAATAGAAAAGGAAATTTGTCGACTGGCTTGATAGGATCCTAAATACGGACACTAGCTTTATGCAGAAAAGAAGAAGGAACTGGTTTTTCTGTATTGGATATAGATAATTGATTCACCTTCTGTACCAGTTCATTTATTTGTCCAGATGTAGAACCAATATGTTCTACCATTTTGTCTTCAACAATATCTAGCTTTATTAGAGATTCTCTAACATATCCTCTCATTATTGAAGTAGATTTTTGAACATCATTCAAGGAGTTATTTACAAAATTTAAAGAAACTTAGGTAGGAAGATTTGACATTCCTTGAACACTGGGTGGTTTCAAATCCTAGGCCTCCGCCCGTCAAGAAAATTACTTCTGTAGATATCAGAGAAAAGTCATCCTCTGTCGTCTTATCTTTCACCCGCAAGTCTACTATAGACAGAAAGAGGATAGATCAAATGTGCATGAGCTCCCCATTATATAGAAATCCTGAACTTGTTGACACTGCTTGCACAAGTTCTCCTATAAATATTTGAAAACATATTTCATTGTTTGAATTAGCCCAGATGTAAATTTTTCTTCCCTAGAAGTTAAATGCCCAGAGTGTCACTATCTAGTTATTTTAAGCCATCTTGCAGATTTGGTAATCCATGAGAATCATCATCCTAGGACTGGTGAAGCCCCACCTACAACTTCTGTCAATCCATGTCCTAATCCTAAGTGCTCGGAAATTCCATTTCCTCATGAGTTAGAGAACGTATTGACGATGCATGAGATTCCTATTTTGGAAAATGAAGATCTGAGGTTAACCCAAATGTTTTCAATAATGAGACCAGTTAAACCAAGATATGGTCTTGGTTATCTTGAGAAAGCTAATGGCCTTATACCAGATTGTCGATTTGGTTCTGTTCCAGATGACTGCAAAAAGCCAACAATCATGGAGATGCACAAATTCTTCACTTTAATGGATGGATGTCTACAAAATAGAGTCCCTGCCAAATGGATGAAAGCCATGTTGAATTGGGATCTTTTTACAAATCCTAAAGCAGAAGAATTTGGTTCCAGTCATTCTGTTCTAGAGAAAATAAAATTGTCTCAATAATGGAAAAACCACATGGAATGTACTAACACATGGATCTCATTCTATATCTGGTTAGAAAGGAGATAACAACAAATGGTTTTAATGACTGATGCATTCACTTCATCTCAACATTCTTGGATAGCACTAGATGGCCTTAAGGTTGAAATACCTACAACCTTCCCCCCATACAAAGGCATAGTGCTTGGACAAGGGAAAAATTCTACCAAAGCAATACCATTAGTATTAAAGGATGACAGTGCATTTGGTACTGATGGGAGAATACATAAAACCTCTGAATAGTTGAATTGGACAAACACAGCTTTGAAGGGCCTTGAAATGAACATATCCAAATCCAAAGAGGTTAAAGAACAATTTGATATTGTCTGAGTTTCTTTAAATTCTGTAAATAATGTCTTGAATGATGTTCAAAAATCTACTTCAATAATTAGAGGATATGTTAAAGAATCTCTAATAAAGCTAGAGAATGTTGAAGACAAAATGGTAGAACATATTGGTTCTACATATGGGCAAATAAATGAACTAGTATAGAAGGTGAATCAATTATCTATATCCAATACAGAAAAACCAGTTCCTTCTTCTTTCTGCATAAAGCAAGTGTCTGTATTTAGGATCCTGTCAAGCCATTCGACATATTTCCTTTTCTATTCCCCAAAGAAATTGCATCCCAAGAACCATAAAAAGTTGAGACTTCAAGTGAACATATTTCTATAGCGAGTCTATTTAAGGAAGAGGAAAAGAGCCAGAAGTTATGCCTATATATGAGCCTCTGGAAAGTCAATACAACAGGTATTTAGCACCTGATATCAGAGGAAAAGGCAAATTGCCTAAAACCCACACTTTCTTCCCTAATTCTCATAGGGAATGGACTATAGATAACCTCAATGTCAGCCAGATAAGACAAATGGGTGGACATGATGTTTACATAATATAAACTTATGTGTCTAAGAGGAAAAACTGAGGTAGAAGCCTGCAAAACAATTATCCAGTGTTTCAGAGGCACATTATCAAAATGGTGGGAAACATAATCCTCTACTTCTTTAATCAAACAGATGGAAGAACAGCTGCTCAAGGATGAGCAAGGAAATATATTTCATAATTCAGATGGGACAGTACAAAACAATATGATTGGACCCTTAACCTCCATGATTGTTGAGCACTGGTGTGGTTCTGAGGCAGAAATAGTCGATAATCATGAGATCATTTTAATGAATCTCAACTACAATAAAATATCCCAATATGAAGACTTCCATCGGGATTGGATGTAGAGAATCTATGAAGTTAAAGACTCAAAGAACTTGTTATGGAAGCAAGTCTATCTTGCAACACTTCCTTCCAGGTTTGTTGACTATCTCATACTGCAAGAATTCTTTCAAATGCCTTTTGAGTCTTATACATAGGCACCAATATATTCAATTATTACTAAAGCTTTGGTGTAGGTTTTAACCCTGTACAGAAATTACTTGCATACGAATTCTAAAACATAGAAAATAAACAATGTGAGAGCATAACACATTAAAAAAATATACACAGATATTTTCCCTAGATCCCAAAACTGAGACTACCAGCTTGATTTTTCATTATATTCCTTTCAATAGTACAATACATATTTATACATGCTGGAGCATCCAATACCATGGACTGAAAAACCATCGCGTCCAAAACCATGGACCGAAAACCATCGCGTCCAAAACCATGTGCGAAAATCATGCACAAAACCATAGGTGGGTCCAACCAACCTAACATAGGCTCCAAAACCAAAAATTTTTGAGGCACTACCCCAGACCCCATAGGGTGGGGTTATGGGTACCCCTCAATTCCCCTATGACCTCCCCCCCTCTAACCCTTGGTTAACTATGTGGGCTAGTTGTGGAAAGGATATAACACAACCCAACATTCTCCCACTTGTTGTTTTCTTTCCACAGGGGGCCACAAGAGAGCTTACCCATTATCTAACCTTGAAATTTCCACTGTTTCTCTAATCCAAGAGAACTTCTCAGAGCTCACAGATTTTTTCAATGCATCTGCAGTATTCTTGAAAGTGTCCACCTTTACCAGTGTTAGCACCTAAATCTGCCTTAGGCTGAAGGAAGGCAAAATTCAGGGTAACCACAAACCATGCTCAGTCTGGTAGCTAGCCCTACCAGAACAGGAGAGGGCTCTCTCCGTGTCATGCTCAGCGAATAAGTAAATGAAATGGTCTGAGATGACTTACTGTGAAATATTGATCTTAGGCTAATAAGTGAAAATGGATACAAGAAACGATTTTTATGAATGATTGTGTTTCTAGGATGGTATGGGACCAATGGACTGCAATGAACAAAGAATTTAATACAAAGGCACAAATTACTTCGTGAGGCGAGATAGGCGGAGAGTCCAGAAATTTAGTTTGAGATAGCACGAAATGGAGAGATTGCTTAGAAGGGTGAAAAGAGCATGGGCAACATGAATCCTTTTCAACAGAAGAAGAACATTGAACATGAAATTTTCCCACAGGAAAAGTAATAAAATTGAATTCTACCTTGTCTAACTTAGAAAATTTCACTGGAAATGAATATGAAATGAACTATGAAACATAACAAGATACATATGAAACATAAGAGACACATTTTCTACACTCACAACCACATGAATCTCATGAAACAGAGCCGTTTCCTTTCATTAATCCTCTGTAAAAATATACAATGAAGAAACAGAGTTTCTTTCCCACAGTCTCCCAGAAGTTACAAAACCAACCAACCCTTTGCAAATAGTTTGGCATACAATATATAGAATGTGCCATGAAGAGATAGAACACCCAAGGGTTGGGGAGTTACTCGAATCATTACAAAATGAAGGTGGAGAGCCAAACATCAACTACAGGTGGAGCGTCACAAACATGACAAATGGCTTGGGTGATTGTTTGCCTTCCTTTGCCACTTGGATAGAAACCCATCTAGAGTGAAAGTACTTTAAATACCGCCTTTGGTGCCGAAAAATTGAAGTGTAGATGAGAGGGCCCACTTATGAAAAGTCGCGAATCGAAATTTCGCGAAACAGAGGCAAATTGGGCCTTTTTTCCTATATGCGCCGCGCCATTTTCTATATGCGCCACACCAATTTGGGGCCCGTTTTGAGGCACTTTTCAGAGTCCAAAATGTGTCCAAGTGTGCTTGTTGGAAAGCCTGTCCTATCGAATTTCCAACCTAAGTGGAATTTTTGAATTTGGAGCTCATTCGCCCCTCCAAATCTTCATTCTCGCAAGACTGCTTCTTGTGTGTCAAAATAGGGGCAGTGAGGCCATTTTTTGGGTGTTTTTGACCTCCTAGAGACTCAAATCATGCCCAAATTTCTTTCCCGAGTACCAGTAGTCATGATTTTACATGCTGAATCCAAAAATGCAAGCCATTTCTCATTTGGAGCTCCAATCCTACACGCCGTGCCAGTGGCGCAACGCACAGGGAGAAAAAACCTGTGTTTGTGACCAAAAATTTCCATGTGACCAAAATTGTCCCAAATTTCTTGAAATTTGGGCTGGAGGTTCTCTAAGAGGCACTATCCTGGGCCACAGAAGCTTCAGCCAAGATTCAAAGCCAATCTTGCTCTTTTTCCTCTTTTGTTGCTCTACTCAATTTAGCCTTCAAGCTCCTTATCCGAGTCTTTGCACTCATGTTCCGTGCCCTGTAATGACAAGCCATCCTCCTCAGTATGGTTTGGTCTCTATTGGCCTTCTCCAACAGTCTCTCCAAGTGGATATTGATCAGCTCTAGCCATGAATCACAATCATTGTTGATCTCTTGCTCCAAGGTAGTGAGCTTGATCCTCCTTTGTTGGGCAGCTTGTCGATTTTCACGGATGCTTTGTAGCTCCATGATCACATGATAGTCCTCAAGCTGCTTGTTCCTCTACTCCAGATACCTGATGATCCATCTGGCCCTCTCCACATTGAGTGACAAGTCTTGGATCTCTGTGTTCTGCTCCTGAATGGTCATCCTAAGTAGGGCATTCTCCGCCTCTGCCTCATCATCCTGAATGAGGATGACATCGATCTCCTGTTAACCTGATGGCCCCTCATCATGCATGGGCCTCTTGCCCTTGTCCTATACCTGTGTAGGCGATGCCGGAAGCGAGGCCCCTTCCACCTTGGGTAGAGATAACACTCACTTTGCTGCTGCAAACAAGTGCCTACTGCCTCTCTATATGTAACAAAAACTGGCATGGTAGTGGTCTCATGGTGCTCATACTGATGAGAAGGACCACCCATCTCCTGCTCTGGCCCTGATAGTACCTGTGATGTGCTGAAGAAGTCATGGGAGATGAAGTCCTCCCAAGAAATGCCCTGCAATCCCAACTGATGATCCACCAAAATCCGAATAAGAGCAAAGTGATACACACTGTTAAGCTGCTGCTGAGGGGTCTTATGCAGCATGAAAGTGTTCATCCTCTCTATGTTCCTGCATATGAAAAATGGGAGGTTCATCATCCTCACCCTAGTAAAGTGCATGAGAAACCGGATGTGATAGGCATATAGTCGAGAGAACCCCCCCTCACAGTTGAAGTACTTCATGATCAATCTCATGAGTGGAGCATACTCGTCTTTCAAGTATCTGAAGGGAAAGACTCTTGTGAGCTGACTCAAGAATCTAGCCTTGATGTAAGGCTCATAGTGTTGCCTATCCACCTTTTTCTTCTTATGTCACTGTTCTCCAACATTTGGTATACCTGTTGCCATTGATATAGTTTCGAGTGTCAATGTGAAAGTGACCCCGACTAAGATAGACTGACCTCCATGTAAATGAAGCACAAATAGACGGGCCAACTCATGATGAACTCTAACATTTGCCACCCTTTGAAAAAATTCAAAACATGCTAGGTGCTGGAAACATGACATGGCAAGAGGCATGCTTGTAATTCAGTGAGGGTAGTGGGCTCATCCCTGACATGTTTGCCACTCTTGTGATGTCTCCTAGGAGCCTGCTCTTCTGAGGATGAGTCACTTTGTGTCTCCATCTCATACTATGACGAATGCTATGATGACATGACTGCTGTGTGTACTGTACCTAGGCTGCCCTTTGATGATGGTGTGAGGCTGGGTGCCTTTGTGATATATGTCACCAAGGGGAACAATGAAACAGGGAATATTAGGACGGGAGTAATGTGATGGGAATAGGGGCTATAGGGAGAAGTTTGTTTAGGGATATGGGAGGGGTTTGGGTATTTTGATAGGGTAGGTTTTAGGGTTTTGACAAGGTAGGGTTTGGGGGATTATGTTGACCAAAGAGTGGAGGGATAGGGGAGAGGGTTTAGTAGTATTTTAGGGTAGGGATAATAGGAAAAATGAGAAAAGGGGGGTAGGAAAAAATGGTAGGTGAGGGGAAAATGAGGTGTGAAATGAAACCTTGGCCCTAACACCACACCTCAGCAACCCTAGCCATCATGGTTTTTTGGTGTTTTCTTGTGGTTGATTTTATGAATTTGGTTGCACTCAAACATCACTATAAAACACCATATCATTTCTAAAATTTGATGAACAAGACATGTTATAGAGCCTACCTTTCAATTTGATGGGCTTCACAAAAAATTGGAGGTGATTTGGCCTTGTTTCGGCCCTTGGTCTGTGTGAGCCATGCGCAAAACCCAGTGCACCGCGCCCTGGGTGTGTGCCGCGCCCGTTAAAAAATTGAACTGGGGGCTGGCTCTCTGTGCACCGCGCCCCTAAGTATATGCATCGCGCTCCTTGAAACTGCCTCCAACTCACTCAAACACGCACGATGCACACTCAAACCCTTTGCAACATTTCTCTAAGACTTGGATTAGCACAATGGCTTTGATTTTGATGAAAACTTGTATATAAAGCTTTGGAGGTGATGGGTTAAATTTTTTCTTCCTCAAAAACCCATTTTCTAATGTTATGTTATGACACCTTTTCAATGAATTTAAAATACACTGATTTTCACTTTCCCTTTGAAATTTTAGCTCAAATGATGAAATTTTCGGCACTCTTTGCAAGGATTGCACGACAGGACATTTGGCCACGGAAACCATGCCTGCACCTGAAGAAATCAACTGACAACTTTTTTGAAAATTTTGTCATAAATGACACTGTTTGACTTTTCTTCAAAACAGAGTTTTGAAGAATAGTCGAAGTCTATCCACATGACGATGAAGCTCTCTGACATAACTGTGTAAGGGCCTCACTCTGGCCTGCATGGCTTTATTGGACATGATTAAATACCAAATTGATGAATCCCTAGACCTAAACATCGAAAATGACTTTTGTCCTTTAAAGGACCAGACCTTGGCTGTCATGGACTTTGGTGATTATTGACAAAAGACCTAAGCCAGCAGAAGCCAGACATGAGGGGGAATGACTAGCATGACCTTCTCCATCAGATTATGGCATGCCCCTAGCGAAATGCAGCTGGGTGAATGGAGCGGGATACCTAAAAATGAAATGCATAAAGAGTTTTGATCTCTGATGGAGGACTGACTAGACCGACTCTAACATTGGCTCCAATGGGGGATGGTAGCTCCTTGGAGGTGCCAAGAACAGCGGATCTTTGGAATAGCTAGACAGTGCCTTCGCCCATTGGGCTATGGACTCATCATTTCGACAAATAACACAGGACTCTGACTCATTTGTGAAACTAAAATGACCAAAAACTGACTCAAATTTGACATTGAAATGACTTGAATACTAACTAGACAAACTCTAACTAAACTGGAGTAAAACGGTATTTACAGTGAAGGTGGAAACAACGTTAATAACTCAGAAATGGTACCGCTTGAGGAGCCGACCATTGATCGGCCCTCCTAGACAATCTTCCCCATTCATTTCCTTCAGAAGAAAGGCATTCTGCCCCCGATATGCTGCAATCTTGAAAGGACCTTTCCAGAGGTTCTCGAACTTACCGTGCTTGCCTTTCTCCTCATTCCTTGCATCCCACTTCAGCACCACATCATCCATCTGAAATTTGTCCACCTTTGCCTTTCTGTCATAAATTTTCTTGATTTTCTCTTGCAATTTGGATGTGTTCTTGAAAACTTCTTCTTTGGTCTGCTGCCAATGGACCATTTGATTCAACCTTCTATGCATGGGATCTTCTTCACTGTCGGCCTCCTGAAGAAGTTTGACTACCGGGGTAGCGAGAGAGGTAGGAAATATTGTATCAACTCCATAAACAAGCTCAAACAGTGACGTACCTATGGATTTCTTCTGACTGACCCGATCTGCCCAAAGCGCATTCACCAACCTCTTATGCCAGCTCTTCTTATTTATTTCTAGTAGCTTCTTGATTATGTTGACTAATGATTTGTTCGAAGATTCTGCCAATCCATTGCCTTGCGGATGATAGGCAGTTGAGTGACCCAAAATGATGTGATATTTATGACAAAACTCTACCATCCTTTTTTATTTGAAAGTTGTTGCGTTATCAGCGATTAGCTTATTCTGGAAACCAAAGCGAGACAAGATGTTATTTTCAAGGAATGAAATGATTACCGCATCTGTAGCTTGTATGGTGGGAATTGCCTCAATCCATTTCGTGAAATAATTTGTGGCTGTGAGGATCCATCTATGCTATTCGGAAGAAGCAGGATGAATTTCGCCAATGAAATCCAATCCCCACTGCTGGAAAGGGGCACTCACCTCAATGGGCTTGAGTGGTAGAGGCTGTAAATTCCACTTTCCTTCGAAAATCTGACACTTATGACAGTGCTTGACCATCTTATATACATCAGCAAACAATGTCAGCCAATAGTACCTTGCTTTCAAAATTTTGTTTGTTGTTGACTTCCAAAAAAGGTGACCACCACAATCTCCTTGGTGGCAGTCCTCCATGACTTTCTTCACTTCCTTTTCCACCAAACAATTTAACAAAACACCACCGGGATCTTTCCAATACAGTGCAGAATTTAGAATGCAAAACTTGGCAGCCTTCATCTTGAGTGTTCTTGCTTTGTTTCTAGTCATGCCGGGCGATGGTGACAAATTTTTAAGCACATATATGATATCTGAATACCATGGAGACAGAGAAAACATTTTAGTTACCTGAATCGACGATCCTTCCTCATCCTCATCGGACAAGGTAGCGATCAGATTTATGTCCAAGGCGTGCAAGTTTGATTCAACCATTAACTTCGCCAATCCCTGTCCTTTAACCAGCTTTGTAGGCTTTATTTCCACATCATATTCCAGCAAGGCTGCAATCCACTTGCCCCTTCTTCCTTCCGGATCGATCTGCACTAAAAAATCTTTGACAGCAGCATTAGGAACATAGGCCAAAATGTGAGAATGTAGAATATATACCTGGAAATATTTCAATGCCTTCACAAGTGCAAGGGCTTGCTTCTCAATGATATTGTACTTTAAGGCTGCATCTCTTATAGCTCTGCTGAAGAATGCGATGGGTCTTTTGTGATCCTCTCTTTTCTGCAATAACACTGCTGCCATAGAATGCTTTGAAGCGAATGAAAACAATATGAAATCTTGAGTGTAGTCCGGGCTTACTAGAACTGGAGCTGAGGAAAGAGCCAATTTGACCAAATTAAAAGATTTTACAGCCTCCTCCATCCATTTCACTTGGCTGTCCTTCTTAAGCATGTTTGTCATCTCTCTTAGGTGTTCAACAAAATTAGGTACAAAGCGGCGTAGAAAATTCATCTTACCATTGAATGATTGTATCTCTTTTTTATTCCGAGGTAGATCGATTTGCTGAATTGCTTGCACACGTGCTGGGTCAATACGAATGCCATCTTTTGAGATAATGTGCCTGAGTAGTTTGCCTTCCTCCATGGCGAACAAGCTCTTTTTTGGATTCAGCGACAAGCCATATTTTCTGCACTTTTGGAAGACATTTTTAAGATGGTACATGTGCTCTTCATCAGATTTGGAAAACACTGTCAAATCATCTAGGTACACCACTCGAAAAACATCCTTCTCATTTGCAAAAGCCAAGTCCATTGCGTGCTGAAATGTGGCACCCACATTCTTCAAACCGAAAGGCATTTTAGCGTAATGAAAGGTTCCCCATGGAGTGGCGAACGTTGTCTTGTTTCAGTCATCTTCATGGACAGAAACTTGGTTATATCCGGAATAACCATCAAGCAATGACATACGAGATGCTCCCACTACTCTCTGAAGTATTTGGTCCATTTTGGGCAGTGGACAATTGTCTTTCAATGAAACTTTGTTGAGATTTCTGAAATCAATGCATAAGCGAATCTCACCTGTCTTCTTCCTTACGGGCACCAAGTTAGAGATCCAATCCGAAAATATGATGGGCACAATGATCCCTGATTTGTACAACCTGTTGCTCTCCTTTTCAATAGATGGCAGCAACTTTGGATTTAGCCTTCTCAACTTCTGTCTGAATGGTTTTTGATTGGGCTTGATGGGTATAGTGTGCTTAATTATATTAGTATCATATGTCTTTAAGTTGGAATAGTCCCAAGCAAACACATCTGCAAATGAAGACATCAAATTGATATATTTGTCCTTGATCTTTGGCGGTAATGCTTTGGACAATTTTACCAATTTAGGATTTGCAGCTATTCCGATATTGACCTCTTCCACACCCTTCTCCATTAGCTGCAATGTTGGCTTGTGGGCTACATCATCTTAATCAAAGATTTCTTCTAGAGGTATCAAGCCTTTGGGAATAACGTTATTCTTCAGCTGCAATACGTCCATTTCATTGATATGCACCTCATCTGTACCATTACCTTTATCATCGTCATTTTCTTCATCAATTGAGGTCTCTTTGAACTTGCCTTTGTTTTGCAAAAAATCATCAATCTCCTCATCATCTTGGAACACTTGCCAATATCTTTGATTGTCTGGAATGGTTGGACGATGCTTGACATGGATTTCGAATTTATTGTTGGAGTTCATTGGGATCTTCAAACTACTTGCTGCCTTGGCAAGAGCATCAGCAATACTATTTTGTATACGAGGCACACATGTCAAGGTGTATTCTGAAAATAATTTAAAAATGTCTAGAACTGCATTACGATAAGCCCGCATTCTAGGATGCTTTGCTTGATATTCACCTCTGACCTGCTTGATAACTAATTCGGAGTCGCCATATCCTGAAATCCTCTTAGCATTCAGCTTTCTTAGAATCTTTAGGCCAGCAATCAGAGCTTCATACTCAGCTTCATTATTTGAACACTCAAAATCCAACTTGTAAGAGCATACCTCACATTACTAGGGACTTTGTTCGGGGCGGAGAAAGGACTACGTACCCAAATTCCAATTCCAGTTCCATGATTTCCCACTGCTCCATCGAAATCCATGGTCCACAAACCTTCTTCCTCCTCTTGCAAGTGATGGAAATCTGTTTGTTGTACCTTGTTTGCTTGTTGTCCATTATTTTCAGTTGATTGCCCAACGATGTTGTGTTGTTCTTGTTCTTCTTTCTTCAAAACTTCTTTGAAATTTTCTGTTATTTCCGGAATATCATCTACTTCTACTAACTGACTATCTATATCATTGAAACTATCTGAATACAAAACAAAAGACTCTAAATCTGTATGTACATAGTTAATTGGATGATTTATTGGTTTCTCCTT
>APFE030057007.1:194301-216588 GCA_000404065.3 Pinus taeda
GGATGATTTATTGGTTTCTCCTTGCTTGTGATCATGTACTTCATTTTTTGTTCCCGATACAATTTCCTCATTTGTCCAAACACCGAAATCGTTGCATAGTAGAAATCTAGTTGTAGTGTCCCTTTGAGTTTCGCTACCCAAGACCTGGAAAGAAGCATGCCAAACCTTGGAGGAATGTCTGCTACCACAACATCCATCAAAACATTCTTCATTGGGAGTTGATCCAAACTCACAACCAAGTCTTTGATGAGACCTATAAATCTTACTCTGTTGGAATCAAACAAATAGAGATTATGATATTTCTGGGTGATGTCCAAACCAAGCTTATCCATGATTGCCTTGGGCATGAGATTGTGAGAACCTCCGGAATCGAACATGGTGTTATATAACACAAAATCATGCAATCTTAAGCTGATATAAAACAGTGGCACATCACTATCAGGAGACTCTCCATTCGATGATGGCCCAAAAATCATTTTAGGTTGATCATCTTCGACATTCACCATGTCGAACATTGGGTCCAAATTCAACATTTTAGATACTTGTCCTTTATAACTGTTGTTCTTCATTATTTTAGCAAGGGGATGGATATCTTTAATTTAGAAATCTCATTTTCCAAATTAAAAGCGGGAATCTTTTCCACCTCTTTGCCTGGGATTTCTTTCCTTTCCTTTTCTTTTCTTGCAACTTGTTGATGTGATGGTTCTGCTGGTGGTGACTTTCTACTCTCCGGATCAACCGCCTCCTTTGCTTTCCTTTGTGTAACTGCTGAATCATTCTTTGATGCCTCAACCTCCCTTTTCTGAATTGGTTTGACTAGTACATCTCTGTTTCTAAGTGAATATCGCTGCTGTTGGGCAGACAAAGCATTCATATAGCCTCTTTGGTATTCATCAGATTCTTCCTCCAAGACGATGTCATTTGTTAGAACAAAATCTACGTCTTTGTGTACAGCTGAACTCTCTGCATACTCTTCATCCTCAGTGAGATAAATAGGCAAATCATTAGGCGTAAAGAGGTGATTTTCTTCACCTATTACATTCCCATCCTCATCTGATTCCGGTCCATGCACAAAATTTTGCTGCAAAGGTGTCTGCACTGGATGTTGTGCAGTCTGCTCTTGGGCTCGTTGATCTCTCTGTCTTATTCTATATTGTGGTTGTTACTGCCCACGAAAGTTAGGATTTCTAACTTGTGGCTCCGGTTTGTCAAGTTTCACTTTTTCAAGCATCTGCTCTACCTTCCGAAGTAGTTGATCTACCGAGGAAGATTCTTCCTTTGCAGTGACCTTCGTCTCTGCTTTTGCTCTAGCTCTCTTGGTCAACAGATTTGCTTCAACGCTGACCGCTATCTGCTGCATGTCTTCCATTGTGGCCGGTTCTCTTTCTCTCAATTGATAAGCCATGTCAGCATCAAAACCATCCGGGAACTTCACCATGGCTAGTCCCACAGGTGGCCTTAGATGATCTGGAAGTTCGTTATAAACTGAATTGAATCTAATGCAATAGTCTTGGACCGACTCACTAGCGTTTCTTTTGATTTGCTCATATTCGGCCAAAATTTGAAGAGGATTCTTTTTCACTTCCCAGTGATTTTAAAATTGTCTTTGTAGGTTAGCCAAGGTAGCGATACGTGCAGTCGGCAAACCTCTGAACCATTTCCTCACTTCACCTGCAAATGTCTGTACAAAAAGTCTCATTGCCACAGTCTCCCATCAATCTCATGAAGTTAATAGAAGTCTGCCATTCTGTCCACATGTTGCTGATCAGTAATGCCATTAGGAGTGCCATCAAAAAACAGGATTTTTCTTTGGTAATCAGCGGGCATATCATCTAAAACTTGAGGCAAGACAAGAGGTGCGAAACAGGCAGCCATCACTCTTGGCGGATTTGTCCTCGGAGGTGTTGGAGGAGTGTGCACAGTTTGTAAGGGGCTAGCAATTGGAGTTTGAAGCTGAGCTACTATGTAGTTATCAATCGACCGATTAGTCCTTTCCATCTCCAAGTCTACAAGAAACTGTGGATTGTGGACAGTAGAGTCAACCGCCCTTTCGGATTTGGTTTCGAACAACGATAATTCAAACTGCTCATGAAACTCTAGCTCTTCAAGATACTAAAAAATGTATGGGCATGAATGGGATTTGAACACGGGAAATATAGAGCTTTCTTGATGACGAATTCTTGAAATAAAATTGGGATTTTCGTAGATGTGCAAAGGGTCGAGATCTGGATTAGTTATGGTGTATCTTCTAGAAGCCATCATGCTATTGATAAAAATCAAAGGACACAACCAACTTTACTCAGCCTCTCAAATCCTAAACTTATCATCTGGAAGCTTAGAATTATTAAGAAGCAAGGGGATTGATTTGTTCCCCAGCGGAGTCGCCACTATGTTAGCACCTAAATCTGCCTTAGGCTGAAGGAAGGTAAAATTCAGGGTAACCACAAACCACGCTCAGTTTGGTAGCTAGCCCTACCAGAACAGGAGAGGGCTCTCTCTGTGTCACACTCAGCGAATAAGTAAACGAAATGGTCTAAGATGACTCACTGTGAAATATTCATCTTAGCCTAGTAAGTGAAAATGGATACAAGAAACGATTTTTTTGAATGACTGTGTTTCTGGGATGGTATGGGACCAATGGACTGCAATGAACAGAGAATTTAATACAAAGGCATAGATTACTTCGTGAGGCAAGATAGGCGGAGAGTCCAGCAATTTAGTTTTCGATAGCGTAGAATGGAGAGATTTCTTAGAAGGGTGAAAAGGGCATGGGCAACATGAATCCTTTTCAACAGAAGAAGAACAGTGAACATGAAATTTCCCCACAAGAAGAGCAATAAAATTGAATTCTACCTTGTCTAACTTAGGAAATTTCACTGGAAATGAATATGAAATGAACTATGAAACATAACAAGATACATATGAAACATAAGAGACACATTTGCTACACTCACAACCACATGAATCTCATGAAACAGAACCGTTGCCTTTCATTAATCCTCTGTAAAAATATACAATGAAGAAACAAAGTTTCTTTCCCACAGTATCCCATAAGTTACAAGCCAGCCAACCCTTTGCAAATAGTTTGCATAGAATATATAGAATGTGACATGAAGAGATAGAACACCCAAGGGTTGGGGAGTTACTCAAATCATTACAAAATGAAGGTGGAGAGCCAAACATCAACTACAGGTGCAGCGTCACAAACATGACAAATGGCTTGGGTGATTGTTTGCCTTCCTTTGCCACTTTGATAGAAACCCATCTGGATTGAAATTACTTTAAATACCACCTATGGTGCTGAAAAAGTGAAGTGTAGATGAGAGGGCCCACTTATGAAAAGTCGCGAATCGCAATTTCGTGAAACAGGGGCAAATTGGGCCTTTTTTCCTATATGCACCGTGCCACTTTGGGGCCAGTTTTGAGGCACTTTACGAAGTCAAAAATCTGCCCCAGTGTGCTTGTTGGAAATCCTGTCCTATCTAATTTCCAACCCAAGTGGAATTTTTGAATTTGGAGCTCATTCGCCCCTCCAAATCTTCATTCTCCCAAGATTGCTTCCTATGTGTCAAAACAGGGGCAGTGAGGCCATTTTTTGGGTGTTTTTGACCTCCTGGAGACTCAAATCATGCCCAAATTTCTTGCCCGAGTGCCAGTAGTCATGATTTTGCATGCTGAATCCAAAAATGCAAGCCATTTCTCATTTGGAGCTCCCAATCCTATACGCCGCGCCAGTGGCACGACGCACAGGGAGAAAAAACCCGTGTTTGTGACCAAAAATTTCCATGTGACAAAAATTGTCCCAATTTCTTGAAATTTGGGCTGGAGGTTCTCCAAGAGGCACTATGCTGGGCCATAGAAGCTTCCGCCAAGATTCAAAGCCAATCGTGCTCTTTTTCCTCTTTTGTTGCTCTGCTCAATTTAGCCTTCAAGCTCCTTATCCGGGCCTTTGCACTCATGTTTCGTGCCCTGTAATGACAAGCCATCCTCCTCAGCATGGTTTTGTCTCTGTTGGCCTTCTCTAGCAGTCTCTCTAGGTGGATATTGATCCGCTCTAGCCATGACTCACGGTCATTGTTGATCTCTTGCTCCAAGGTAGTGAGCTTGATCCTCCTTTGTTGGGCAGCTTGTCGATTTTCACGGATGCTTTGCAGCTCCATGATCACATGTTGGTCCTCAAGCTACTTGTTCCTCTACTCCAGATACCTGATGATCCATCTGGCCCTCTCCACATTGAGCGACAAGTCTTGGATCTCCGTGTTCTGCTCCTGAATGGTCATCATAAGTCGGGCATTCTCTGCCTCTGCCTCATCATCCTGAATGAGGATCACATTGGTCTCCTGTTCACCTGATGGCCCCTCATCATGCACGGGCCTCTTGCCCTTGTCCTGTACCTGTGTAGTCGATGTCGGAAGCGAGGCCCCTTCCACCCTGGGTGGAGATAACACTCGCTTTGGTACTACAAACAAGTGCCTATTGCCTCTTTGATATGTAACAAAAACTGGAATGATAGTGGTCTCATGGTGCTCATACTGATGAGAAAGACCACCCATCTCCTGCTATGGCTCTGATAGTACCTGTGATGTGCTGAAGAAGTCATGGGAGATGAAGTCCTCCCAATCAATGCCCTGCAATCCCAATTGATGATCCACCAAAATCCGGATAAGAGCAAAGTGATACACACTGTTAAGCTGCTGCTGAGGGGTCTTATGTAGCATGAAAGTGTTCATCCTCTCTATGTTCCTGCATATGAAAAACGGGAGGTTCATCATCCTCACCCTGGTAAAGTGCATGAGAAACCGGATGTGATAGGCATATAGTCGAGAGAACCTCCCATCACAGCTGAAGTACTTCATGATCAATATCATGAGTGGATCATACTCGTTTTTCAAGTATCTGAACGGAAAGACTCTTGTGAGCTGACTCAAGAATCTGGCCTTGATGTAAGGCTCATAGTGTTTCCTATCCACCTTTTTCTTCTTATGCCACTGTTCTCCAACATTTGGTATACCTGTTGCCACTAATATAGTTTCGGGTGTCAATGTGAAAGTGACCCCGGCTAAGATAGACTGACCTCCATGTATATGAAGCACAAATAGACGGGCCAACTCATGATGAACTCTAACATTTGCCACCCTTTAACAAAATTCAAAACATGCTAGGTGCTGGAAACATGACATGGAAAGAGGGCATGCTTGTAATTTAGTGAGGGTAGTGGGCTCATCCCTGACATGTTTGCCACTCTTGTGATGTCTCCTGGGAGCCTGCTCTTCTGAGGATTAGTCACTTTGTGTCTCCATCTCATACTCTGACAAATGTTGTGATGGTATGACTACTGTGTGTATTGTACCTAGGCTGCCCTTTGATGATGGTGTGATGCTGGGTGCCTTTGTGATATATCTCACCAAGGGGAACAATGAAATAGGGAATATTAGGACGGGAGTAATGTGATGGGAATAGGGGTTATAGGGAGAAGTTTGTTTAGGGATATGGGAGGGGTTTGGGTATTTTGATAGGGTGGGTTTTTGGGTTTTGACAAGGTAGGGTTTGGGGGATTATGTTAACCAAAGAGTGGAGGGATAGGGGAGAGGGTTTGGTAGTATTTTAGGGTAGGGATAATAGGAAAAATGAGAAAAGGGGGGTAGGAAAAAATGGTAGGTGAGGGGAAAATGAGGGGTGAAATGGAACCTTGGCCCTAACACCACACCTTAGAAACCCTAGCCATCATGTTTTTTTGGTTTTTTCTTGTGGTTGATTTTATGAATTTGGTTGCACTCAAACATCGCTATAAACCACCATATCATTTCTAAAATTTGATGAACAAGACATGTTATAGAGCCTACCTTTCACTTTGATGGGCTTCACAAAAATTTGGAGGTGATTTGGCCTTGTTTCGGCCCTTGGTCTATGTGTGCCACGTGCAAAACCTAGTGCATCGTGCCCTTGGTGTGCGCCGCGCCCGTTAAAAAATTGAACTGGAAAAATGGCTCTGTGTGCACTGCGCCCCTGAGTATATGTGCCACGCTCCTTGAAACTGCCTCCAACTCACTCAAACACGCACGATGCACACTCAAACACTTTGCAACGTTTCTCTAAGACTTGGATTAGCACAATGGCTTTGATTTTGATGAAAACTTGTATATAAAGCTTTGGAGGTGATGGGTTAAATTTTTCCTTCCTCAAAAACCCATTTATAATGTTATGTTTTGACACTTTTTCACTGACTTTAAAACACACTAATTTTCACTTTCCCTTTGAAATTTTAGCTCAAATGATGAAATTTTCGGCACTCTTTGCAGGGATTGCATGACAGGACATTTGGCCACAGAAACCATGCCTGCACCTGAAGAAATCAACTGACGACTTTTTTGAAACTTTTGTCATAAATGACACTGTTTGACTTTTCTTCAAAACAAAGTTTTGAAGAACAGTCGAAGTCTATCCACATGACGATGAAGCTCTCTGACATAACTGTGTAAGGGCCTCACTATGGCCTGCATGGCTTTATTGGACATGATTAAATACCAAATTGATATATCCCTAGACCTAAACATCGAAAACGACTTTTGTCCTTTAAAGGACAAAACCTTGACTGTCATGGACTTTGGTGATTATTGACAAAAGACCTGAGCCAGCAGGACAAACATGAGGGGGAATGACTAGCATGACCTTCTCCGTTAGATTATGGCATGCCCCTAGCAGAATGCAGCTGGGTGAATGGAGCGGTACACCTAAAAATGAAATTCATAAAGAGTTTTGATCTCTGGCAGAGGACTAACCAGACCGACTCTAACAATCAGCAACACCTTTTTGTCTTCTATCATATCCCTCACAAAGTGATACTGAACATCAATTTGCTTTGTCTTTGAATGATATGCAAGGTTCTTTGCCAAGAAAATTGCACTTTGGCTGTGACAGTCTATCCTTATAGCTGCCTGTACTAACCCCATACTTGAACACAATCTATGCAACCAAACTACTTCCTTGCTTGCATGAGTGGCTGCCATGTATTCTGCCTCTGTAGTGGATACTGCCACTACAAATTGTTTCTTACTCATCCAACTGACTACACCTCCAAATAGGTTAAACACAAACCCACTTGTAGATCTTCTCTGATCTAGATCTCTAGCCCAGTCTGCATCAACAAAGCCACGAATTTCAAACATTTTGTCAAATACTGATCTTCCTTGGTAGCACAAACCATAATCACTAGTGCCACACAAATACCTGAAAACATGCTTCACTGTTGTCCAGTGCTCCTTCCCTGGTTTTGACATAAACTTGCTCAATACTCCCATTGCATGCGCAATTTCTGGTCTAGTACAGACCATTTCATACATCAGGCTACTGATTGGACTTACATATGGAACATGGACATGTCCTTTTCCTCTTCTTGTGCCTTGGGACATTGTTCAGCTTTCAACCTCACACCTACAGGAATAGGAACCTTCACCGGTTTACTATCCTGCATATTAAACCTCTGCAGTATTGTCTCGACATACTTCCTCTGGTTTAACCATAGCTTCCTCTTTTCCTGATCACTTTTAATTTCCATGCCCAAAATATAGTTTACAGCACCAAGATCTTTCATGTCGAATTTGGAGGACAATTGGGTTTTCAAATCCTGGATAATTTCTTTGTCATTTCCAACCAGTAGCATATCATCCACATACAAGACCAGATAAATAACATGGTCACCAACTAATTTAAAATACACACAGTGATCTGCTTTGCTTCTGGTGAAGCCAAGTCCCCATATAAATGTATCAAATTTTTGATAGCACATCCTTGGTGACTGTTTTAACCCATACAGAGACTTCTTTAACTTGCATACCAGTTCTTTCTTACCCTTCACTGCAAAGCCTTCAAGTTGCTTCATGTACATTTCCTCTTCCAAATCTCCGTGAATAAATTATGTCTTCACATCCATCTGTTCTACCTCAAAATCAAAAGCAACAACAACAGATAAAAGTAAGCTAATAGAAGTTACCTTAGCACCAGGAGAAAAAATATCACCGAAATCAATTCCCGACACTTGGGAATAACCTTTTGCTACCAACCCTTTTGCTACCAACTGAGCTTTGTATTTATGCACTTTTCCTTCTGCATTTGTCTTCTTTTTGAACACCCATTTGCTGCCAATGGGTTTCCTTCTAGCTGGCAACTCCACCAGATCCCAAGCCTCATTTTTGTGCAAAGATGCCATTTCATCAACCATGGCTTCTTTCTAGAGTTTTCCATCCTTTGAATCTGCTGCTTCCTTCACAGTTCTGAGATCATCATCAGTAATATATAAAGAAAAATTTGAACAAAACGCAGATGGAGTATACCTTTCTAGCTGCCTTCTTTCTCAAATTTATCTTCTCATGTCGGAGTTCGTGGCTCTTCATCTTCTGATTCCTCCTCTGTTGTAGAGTTTGATTCTTCCTGCTTTAGCTCAAACTCTATCTTCTAAGCTTCCTTTGGTTGGACTTCACGTTTAATAACATCTTTTACCTCTCTGAACACCACATCTCGGTTGTACACAACCTTCCTTGTTACTAGGTTCCAAATCTTATAACCCTTTAAATGATCCTTATACCCAATAAAGATGCACTTTTCAGATTTACTATTTAACTTGGTCCATTTCTCCTTTGGAACATGTACATATGCATCACATCCAAATACCTTCAGATGTGAAAGAGAGGATTTCTTACTAGTCCATGCCTCTTGTGGAGTTTTATCCTCCAATGCTGATGAAGGTGATCTGTTGACCAGGTAACATGATGTCTCCACCGCCTCTTCCCAGAATTCCTGTCCTAACCCAACACCACTGAGCATGCTCCTTTCCCTTTCCATCAATGTTTTGTTCATTCTTTCTGCAATTGCATTTTGTTGAGGTGTATATGGAGTAGTCTTCTTCCATGCTATACCACACTTCTTACAAAATTCTTCAAATTCCTTACTGCAAAACTCTCCACTGTTATCTATCCTCAGCACCTTTATGTTCATCTCTATTTGGTTTTCCACCACAGCCTTGAATTCTTTAAATTTGTCAAAGACTTCAGATTTCTTCTTAAGGAAATATATCCATCTATTCCTTGAGAATTCATATATAAATGATACATAGCACACAGACTTACCTAGTGATAGAACCTTCACAGGTCCAAACACATCACTATTCACAAGCAGTAATATATGTTTCGCCCTCTTACCACCAGAGGGGAAACTCACCTGATTCTGCTTCCCATATACACAATTCTTAGACAAATCAAAATCCAAAGATCTATTAGTCATATCTTCTTCCATACCTTTACCATGAAGTATTAGAAGGCCCTTCTCTCCAATATGTCCAAGTCTTTGATGCCACAGCATGTTCTTCTCTCTAGAGACCACTAGATTTTCTGCTCCACTTTTAGGAACCATAGAACTATTGCACCCATCAACAACCGTGCTACCTTGCAACTTGTACAGAGCTCCAATCCGAACTCCCCGCATCAATACCAATGCTCCCCGAACCATCTCCCAGGTATCCTTACCGAACAATGTTTTTACACTTGCATCATCCAACTTGCTTACAGAAATCAGATTTTTTGCCAATGGAGGAATATGAAGAACACCCGGAAGTTTTCTAACCCTTCCATTTTGCAACATCAAATTTACTTTTCTGTGACCAATGATTCTAGCCTTCCTATCATCCCCTAAGAAGAAATCACCACCATTGTATTTCTCATACTCATAGAACCACTCTCTAAGGGGAGTGAAGTGAAAGGATGCACTTGAGTCGATCAACCATGCCTCATGATCTACATGTGTACTTGAAGAAGCCAAGTGCACATCCCCACCTTCATCTGAGGTGGTTTTTTCCTTTGCAGAAGGAGCATCATTAGATCCCTTTCTTTGATCAGGAGCTTTAGATTTACAGTCTCTTTTGTAGTGCCCTTCCTTTCAACATTTCCAGCACACCACCTTTACAGGTTTTCCTGGAGATTTAGATCTCCCTCTAGATTTTGATCTCCCACTCGATGAATTATTTTTTTTTCTATTCTGGGACCGTCCTTGTATAGACAAGGCATCACCATTTTGGCTGTCCATATTTTTCTGTCTCATCTTCTCCATCAGGAAGGATGAGACTATTTCATCAAACTGCAAGGCAGTTGCATTGCTACCTATTGTAATAACTAGACTATCCCATTAATCTGGTAGAGAACACAACAAACTGATGCACTTATCTTCATCTAAAATTTGAATATCAATAGATGCTAACTGACTTACCGCAGTATTAAACGTGTTCATATGCTCTGTCATCGAGTCTCCATATTTCATCTTTAGGTTATACAACTTTTTTCCACGGGAACAATTTATTCACCAGAGACTTAGATTAGTACAAAGTCCCTAACTTGTCCCACAAAGCCTTCATCGTAGCATCCATTGATACATTCAACAATACTGAATCTGAGACACACAATCATATTGTGCTCTTTTCCTTCCGATCCAACTTCTTCCATTCTTCATCGGACACTCCCATTGGTTTAGTACCTCAATCTACCATGATCCACTGATCTTTTTCCACCAACAGATCCTCCATATTGATTTTCCACAAATCAAAACTATGACCATTAAATTTCTCGATCTCTATCTTTCCACTGCTTGCCATCTTCTTTCACCACCAAAAATGATCTCATAGATCTCCCACTGAACAGGGTCTACCACAGGCCCGAGCGAAACCCCTCAGCAACAAAGGTGTCCCCTTGAAGCCAAAATAGCTCTGATACAAAATGTAGGTTTTAAACCTGTACAGAAATTACCTTCATACGAATTCTAAAACACATAAAACAAACAATGTGAGAGCATAACACATAAAACACATATACATAGAGATTTTCCCCAGGATCCCAAATCCAGGACTACTAGCTTGATTTTCGATTATGTTCATTTCAATGTTATCATACATATTTATACATGCTGAAGCATCCAATACCATCGACCGAAAACCATCGCATCCAAAAACATGTGAAAAAATCATGCACAAAACCATGGCTGGATCCGCCCAACCTAACATAGGTTCCAAAACCAAAATTTTCTGGGGCGCTGCCCTAGACCCCATAGAGTGGGTTTACCTACACCCCTCAAACCCCTTGTGACCCCCCGCTATGCAATTGGTGCAACGAAGGGGGGGCTCTATACCCCCTTTTATCCCCCGGTTAACTACGTGGGCTAGTCATGGAAAGAATATAACACAACCCAACAGATATATTTTTGTTGATGAAGTAAATGGAATAAGGTACCCTGTCATCTATCTGGCCTAGAGATGATCATATAGCTTTGTCAGGGGAATCAACATGGATGTAGAAGGGATGAGCCCAATTTGGGCCTCGGAGTATATGTGTAGTAAACAACTTGTCCTTTAGGGTTTCTAGGGCCTCTTGGCAGCTTTCTGACCATAAAAGTTCAGAGTCCTCAGCCAATAGTCCAAACAAAGGTGAGGATAATTTTTTGAATTCCTTTATGAATCTCCTATAGTATCCATCTAAGCCCAAGAAGCTTCTAACATCCCTCTACTTCTAAGGACTAGGGACCCTCTTTATGATATAAATTTAATTTGGGTCCACTTGTAGTTCTTCCTGGGATATTGAGTGACCTAGAATAGTCCCTGCAGTCATCAAGAACTCACACTTCTCAGGACTAAGCGGTAATTTCATTGCAATGCATTTTTTTTAATACTTTTCCCAAGTTAAAGAGAGCCTCCAGGAAATCACACCCATAGGGGGTGAAATCATCCATATAAATTTCCACGGAGTCATGGCCTAGCTCTGTAAAGATGCTTAGGACTGCACTATGAAAAGTAGTAGGGGCGTTGCATAATACAAAAGGAAGGACCCTATAAGAAAAGGTACCCCAAGGATAGGTGAAGGTCATTCTATCTTGGTCCTCTAGGCTGATCTAGATCTGATTGTAACCACTGATTCCATCTAGGAAAGAGAAGAACTTCTTTCCTTCCAAACCATCTAATACTTGGTCAATGAAAGATAGAGGGAAATGATCCTTTTTTGTGCCTTTGTTTAGCTTTCTGTAGTCCACACATATCCTCAGCTTCCCATTTTTATTTGGAACCAGAACCAGAGGAGATACCTGTTAGTGTTTGTCATTCATCTTAGTCACCTGTGATCAAAATTACTCTTTTCACTATTGGCTATGGTCTTAGATCAAATTATAATATTTTCAAATTAAATTTGACATATATCCTGGTTGGAAAAGAGTATCGAGTCAATTTATAAATGTGCAATTTATATACCAATCCCATCATAAGCCTAAGGTGATGGTCGTAATCAAAAGTATCATCAGAAAATATCATGGGTATTTTAAGGTCATTTGCTGCACACGGGGACAATTTTAGTTCAAAATACGTTTATGAGGTAATGGAAATTCATTTTACAAAACTGAAAGAGGTTTTTGTCAGTAAGATACCAAGGAACAAAAACCTCCTTCAATTTATGCACAAGTGTTATGATCTAGGATATATACAGTGATATTTGAGGCTTATTTTCAAACAATCAGTCATTTTGAATTTGTTTTACTTTTTTAGTAAGTGTGTTTTCGCACTCTTTTATAATAGATGGAAAGAAATTTTGAGAAACACAAGGAGTTTTGTTTCAAAAAAGAGCCAAATAACAAAAAAAACTTTCTTTTTCTTCACAAGTGTCATAGATTGGAATATTTGACTAGATCTTTACATCCTAGTTTTACAGATTTAAACATTTAATGATTTCTTGTTTTTGTCATGATGTTACGACACTTATTCCGAGGAGATGGCGATGAATCTGTGAAAACTGAGAGTTTCTCTAAGAAACAAGATAATATACAAAAAAATCCTTTATTTTTGTAATATATTTCATGATTCAAGAGATACGAGTTAATCTTGGACCCCTATTTTCAGAAATTCATTCCCTATTCCTAGCACGGAGTGCCCATTTAATGTAATTGTTTCTATCTTTAGGAAGATGGTAGAATTTGACTCCCTTAGTACAAGGATGAGCTTGTTGTATATATTTCATTCATTTCAAATTCTAAAGGGTTGGACTCAATTGGATGTTGTACTAGTGCTTAGATACACTATTGTATAAGATTTTGGGTAGTTTTAATAGATGAGTTGTAGCTATTTCTTTGGGATACATGTTGTACGGATGTTTAGCATTGTTTCTTCTTTGTTATCATTTGTATGAATGTTTTGTAAGTTCATAAACCATTTCATGTCTGTTATATGGTAATTTTCAAGTTGATAGGCAAAATGCATGTTTGCTCATGCTCTGTTTTGGGAAAGTTATCATAATTTGTCCATTTGTTCTTTAGTTTAGGAAGAATACATCTCTTATTCTCTTCCTAACTCCTCATAAGTCTTAAAATATCTCACCAAATCACCTTTTAAGTACTAAACCTCCTTCCTACCTAGCCCCTTTAAATGTCTGCAATCACATCTAATTTTCCCTGACCTAGCCTCTTTGACCTAATACTCTCATCTAGCAATACCCAATCAACTCAAATCAAAACAGCCTCTGCACTTTATACCTAGCCTAAAACCATAATTCATCCATCCCTCTTGGTTGTGATTCTTTGGAGATAGCCCTCTCTAGCTTGGTAGGGTTAGCTACCAATTCAAAAGGTTGGTCTGTGGTTACTTTAGCTGGACTCTTCCTCAAACTTGGAGATCCGAAGGAGTGATAACATATTGGCATCGTTTCTAGGGACCGAAAGGTCTATCTTCCCTGGGAAAGAATGACAAAGATCATATCTAATTGATAATGGTGAACAACGATCAGACACATAAGAACGCTGAATATTTCACCTGGTGACTCCATTGTCAAAGAATTCTAATTGTAGAACACGTATGGTGAGTCCAATATTGAAGAATCTATAGTTTAAAATATTCATGATGACTCCATTGTCTGAAGAAGTTAGAGATTCAATAATTGATCTACTTGCACCATTCATCAATATGATAGGGTATGTGGTTGATCCCGTTTTTACTGATGGTTTTAAAGAATATTGGAATCATTTTTAGGATTATGAGATCGATGAAGCCTTTTCAAGGTTTTTTTCTATCTATTTAAAGACATACAAAGGAAATCCTGAAGATAAGTTCAGACTTTTAGATGAGTTTTCTATTAAGCTTAAAAAGGATATTGAAAATTTAGAAGCTCAAATACAGTCTTATCATTTTCAAAATTAGATTCATCTTTCAGAAAGTATTTTTCAGCTAATATAGGAGGATATAGAGATTCCTAATGATTTTCTAATTAAGGAATATAATGATTTTGAGGATGAGTTTGATAATTCACAATTGGAGCATTGTTGTGATAAACAAAACCATTTGAGCTACAGTTCCTTAACATGTTAATCACAGAATACTTTCGAGATCAACCAATAGATCATGTCTTTATTGATCCTGTAGGAGAATATATGGAGGGTCGTTTTAGTTTGATTTTTCAGCCATGTTTTTACTATGAGAAACATATCCATCAAAAATTGCCATTACATATTATAGCTTTGATTTTGTGGACACATTGTCAAGCTGCCTTTTTTATTTTGCTAATAAGTAGTGAAGCAGTCCACTTGTTTCAGCAGTTACTTGGTTGGCTTCACTCGTGGTTTTGTGTTATTTGATTCATTAGTTTCTTAGAAGTGCAGGGTAGGTAGGTGTTTCCCACTAATCTCAGAGCTCTGATCATTTATTCAGCAGTTTCAGTTTCAGTTTCAGCATGTACAGATTTGTTTTCAACCTGGGTTGCAGTTTTGTTTTGATTTCAGAATAAATCAGTTTGAAGATTGTAGTTGAAGTGACTCCATTTCCTAATGAACAAGGCTACCTTGTCTATAGTGTTCTTGACACCTCCTAGATGAGCTTCTATGCCAGTCACCAATGATCAAAATTACTCTTTTCACTATTAGTTATTGTCTTAGGTCAAATTATAATATTTTCAAATTAAATTTGACATATCTCTTGGCTAGAAAAGGGAATTGAGTAAATGTGTAAATGTATAATGTATATGCTACTCTCATCACAAGCCTAAGTTCACGGTCACCATAAAAAGTATCATAAGAAAATCTCATGGGTATTTTGAGGTCATTTGTTGCACACAGGAACAATTTTACTTCAAAATCTGTTTCTGAAGTAATGAAAATTCATTTTACAAAAGTGAAAGAGGTTTTTGTCGATAACATAATAGGGAAAAAAAAATCCTTCAATTTATGTACAAATGTTATGATGTGGGAGATATGCAACGATTTTTGAGGCTATGTTCAAAACATTAGTCATTTTGAATTTGTTTTACTGTTTTAGAAATTGTGTTTTGGCACTATTTTCTAACAGATGGAAAGGAATTTTTTGAAACCCAAGGAGGTTTGTTTCAAGAAAGAGCCTGATATCAAAAACCTCTTTCAGTTTCTTCACCAGTGTCATGGATTGGAAAATTTGATTGGATCTTTATAGTCTGGTTTTACAGATTTAAACATTTAATGATTTCGTGTTTTAGTCATGATATTGCGGCACATATTACGAGGGGATGGAGATGAATCTGTGAAAAATGAGAGAGTTTTATCTAAAAAGAAATATAATATACAAAACCCTCCTTCATTTTTGTAATATCTTTCATGATTCAAGATATACGAGTTACGATTTGACCCTTATTTTCAGAAATTCGGTCCTTATTCCTAGCAGGGAGTGCCCATTTAATGCAATTGTTTATATATTTATGGAGATGGTTGAATTTGAATCCCTTAGTACAGGGATGATTTTATTGTATATTTTGCATGAATTTCCAAGTTTAAAGGGTTGGACTCAGTTGGATGTTGTACTAGTGATCAGAGACACTATTGTATCAGATTTTCGCCAGTTTTAATAGATGAGTTGCAGCTTTTTCTTTGGGATACATATGGTATGGATTTTTAGAATTGTTTCTTCTTTATTATCATTTGTATGAATGTTTTGTAAGTTCATAAACCATTTCATGTCTGTTATATGGTAATTTTCAAGTTTATAGGCAAAATACATGTTTGCTCATGCTCTATTAAGGGAAAGTTATCATAATTTGTCCATTTTTTCTTCAGTTTAGGAAGAATACATCTCCTATGCTCTTCCTAACTCCTAATCAGTCTTAAACCATCTCACCAAATCACCTTTTAAGTGTTAAGCCTCCTTCCTACCTTGCCCCTTTGAATGTTTTCAATCATATTTGATTTTCCCTGACCTAGCCTCTTTGACCTAATACCCTCATCCAGCAATAACCCAATCAAATCAAATCAAAAAAACATTGGCACTTTATACCTAGCCTGAAAACCTAATCCATCTAGCTCTCTTGGCTATGATTCTTTGGAGAGAGCCCTCTCTGGCTTGGTAGGGCTAGCTACCAAGTCAAAAGGTTGGTCTGTGGTTACCTTAGATCGACTCTTCCTCAGCCTTGGCGATGAGCCTCATAAATGGGTAACTATATCGGCTCATTTTACCTCCTAACCTAGTAAAATCAACCATTCTCTTAGCTTATTGTATGATTTTCTGATTATACTTATGCTTATAGGGTGAGTTGAGTTAGTTATTATGCCATGTGGTCTAACATGTATTTAATGCAGATTATTGATGGATTTCGAGGTCAAAATCAAGGATCCAGTAGTCAAATTACAGCAATAACTCGAAGTAGATAGAGGAGAGGACTTATAGGAGGGAATCCCCCTCATTTATTTCTCCTCACTTCGAATTCCCCTTCATTCAGCTCGGAGTACAAGTAGCTGAATCATGCACTAGAAGGCAACCGAGCAAGTGGAAGATGATTGAGAGTTATCTCGAGTTTTGGGAGCCAAGCCTCCCTAATTTTAAGGAAGCTCTTGGTAGCTTCATGTGTATAAGTAGAGATGCCTAGGGCCTCACTAGGGTTGACATTTTTGGCTTATATAAACTCTTCTCAAATTTCAAGCTCACTATCTTATGGCAGTTTCATGTGATCTTGCTATTTTTTTATAATGAAGATGGAATCCTTTTTGAGCCAACATTGAGTTACCTCAGAGGAATGAATATCTTGGGTTAGGGCCCAATCCAAGCAGAAAATCTCATCTTTACTTGTATTTGTATGCTTTACTTTAGTTTGTAGATTAGTTGTTGTTAGATTTATTTCTTTTATGGTTAAGAATAGGTTGCTTTTGATGATTTAGTAGATTTCTTCCATTTGTGATTTTTGTAGTAGGTTAAGTAGTGATAAGATAAGATTAAAAAGGATAGCCATAGTGCCTTGGACTCCCTTCCTCCATCTGGGACCATGATTTAAGGCAAAGACTCTCTTGTTGCCCCAAAAACACAGATTTTCCTCATTCCTAGGACTTCTAGTGTTTGCATCTCTCTAGTAGGTTGTTAGTCTAGTTTTGCTTTGCTTTATATCTTCTTCATCAAGTTCACTTCCTAATTTACAATAGTCCTTTTGCATGCTTTCCTTTCTCGCAGCATTTCCCAACATTTCCTTCTATGCATCATAGTTTAGGCCATTTTAATGTAAAACTCAGTTTTTCCTAGAATGCACTCCTTTCAATAGTTGCTTGATTTTCTTGGTTTCTATGCAGCAATTCTCTTCTAGCAGTAAGCTAGCTTTTCAGAAATCACACCCTCCATATAATTCATGCCCTATAGGTCTTCCAAATCTCACCTTAATTCTGCCTTAATTTCCTTCATTTTTCATAGAACTTCTTCCTCTCTCCTTCAGCAAAACGAATCATCTTTCTCTCTCCTGGTGATCGATATTAAGCACCCTAACACCTCATTCCAACCTTCATCCACCTTTTCAACCCACTCTCACACCCTAAAAACAGCGAAATTGTCTCTCAGCCTCCTCATGTAGGCCTCCTGTAGTTTCCCTGTTTTCCTCCTATAGTTTTCATGTATCCTCCTATAGTTTTTCTTGTAGGCTTTCTTTTGAAGGCCAAGTGTGGAGAAAGCCTCCAGAAGGCCACCTAAGACCTCATAGGACAAATCCACACCATCCTACATCATCCCAAGCTCCAAAACTGCCCTCTAACGCCACCTGTTCACTGCCACACTCACACACAATAAATTAGATGCATGTTAAATTCACCTAAAAACACATAAAAATCCAAAAATATGTTTTTTTCTTATTTAATTCTAGAATTAGCATGGTTATATGTTGTTTACTTCCTTGAGTAGGTAATGGCATTTCTTTCATGGTTTTCATAGTGATTTTGGGAAAAATAGAATTAGCATGTTAGTTTGGGTCTACTAGGTTTTGCTTTACATTCCTGTCTTTCTCCTTTCTGCAGTTAGAATAACATCTATAGAGTAATCTTTCTTTTCTTTCATCATACATAGAGCTTCTTTTTAAATCTATAGAAGTTGTCTTGAGCTCCTAGTGATATTGCACTGGCTGACCAAGTGACAACCTGCAGTGAGAACTAGTACTTGTGCATATAGCATCGACGCTTCCAAGTTTGTTACAAACTACCGGGTTGATAAAAGTAAAGTTGGCAGCCTAGGAGTTGCAGCATTCTTGCTACGATACTAGTGCTCACCACTTTTTGGTGCCATTGCCGAGGAAGCGTCAAAGTATTTTGTGATTACTTCTTTTTTCTATTTCCTATTGCAACATTATGCTAATAGTTTATTTAAGCAAAAGTCGACTAGTCATTTCTTTTCTTCTAGTTTTACATCTCCTTGCTTTCCTTTTCAATTTTGCGAATTTCCATTTAGCAAGTTTGTTAAGCTAGTTGCGGTTTGTTTTGTTCAATCACAATTTTAGTTTCTACAGGTACTTTTAGTGTGGCGAAAAAGAAACAAAAACCAACCAAAAATATTTCCTTTCATGCCTCGTAGGAATAGAGAACTCGGGAAAAATAATTCCCGACACCCCCACTGCTTTGCACAGCCAACCTTCTCTATTCTTCGATGGTTACAATCAAGAATAAACCTTAGGTGAACAACCTGAAATATTTGAACAACCTATAGGGGAAGACGAATAAGAAAACATTCCTTCTGAGCCAATGGTTGAAAACAGAAATGCTAGGGGAAATGGAGAGAGAATAGAGAGTACCTTTCCCATTCGGGAGACCAATGGGGACACCAAAATGAAGAATATAAGTCCTTCAACCCTACCTCACTTCCATGGTTTGACTACAGAAGATCCCGACACCTTCTTGTTCGAGTTTTCTATCATTTGTCAAAATTATGACTATGTAGAAGACGAGCAAAATTTGAAATTGTTCCCTTCTACTCTCAAGGATGCAGCACTACGCTGGTTCATGGGATTACCTAGCAATAGCATCACAACTTGGGCTCAGATGCAGTAGGCCTTTAATGATAAGTATCAAGACTATTGTAGGTCAAAATATACTAAAGAAGAAATCTTCTGAATGACCTTGGGAAGTGATGAATCCCTGGAAGACTATGATTCAAGATACAAGGATTTCAAAGGTAAGCTGACGACAAGATGGCTTGGACCCTACACTATGGATAAAGGTAACGACAACAACTCAGTTCTGATTAGAACCATTGATGATGAAGCCATCCCCATGCCTGTCAACGGACATTGGTTAAAAGTATACAAGAAACGCCTCTCCAAGCAAGAATTTATTGAAGATTAAAATAAAACAGTGATGGTAGTGGAGCATGTCTTGGCTTCCACTTCACCTGCTCACTGAAGAAAAGAGAAAGAAATAAGGACTCAAGTTAAAACCTCCATGAGGCACTTGAGTCCCATCATTGGTTTGAAAACCTCTTCTGAGGCAGCCCAGCAATGTCAAAAAGAAAAAATAAAAAGGAAAAAGAATAAGATACCTGGGTGAAAACCTCCCTTGGAGGCACCCAAGGCGGGAAACTAAGGTGAAAGACTCTCTGAAAAGAATAAGTAAATAAATAAATAAATAAGAGAGAGAAGGATAAAATGAATTTTTATTGCATTGCAGGTTTGCAAGAGGACTAGAGGGAGAAGGAGAAGGTGCCAAGGGGACCCTGACATTCACACTAGCATCCATCTCATCTTCTCCACACCTTCATCCACCATTTTTGGTATCTCTTTCACCCCACTATACCTCTTTTTCCAAAACTGTGTTTTCTACTGGAGGCTTTGTGTTTTCTACAGGAGGCTCCTATAGAAATTACAGAGAGCCAAAAATGTCTACAGAAGGAAATTTGAGGGACAAGAAAAGCTTCATGAAGAACCCATAATCTCTCTTACCATATTCAAACCTCCTTGCCATCATTTCCAAGCCTACATCATTATTTTTCTCCTCGTAACTCGGCCACACAGTAGTCTTATTGTGCCCCCATAGCCTTGTAACCACCATCCTCCATCAATTTCCTCCATATTCTTGATCTCGGCATTTTCTACAAGAGCACCTACAAGAAATCTACAGGAGGGATAGTGGGCTTCTACAGGAGCGGCAGTGAGTAATTTTGAAGGGAGAAACCACGATTTTTGACCCGAATTTTAGTCTGAGGAGGTAGGGTTCATGAATACCCTCTATTGAATACTGAAATGTGAAAGGGTTGGTCTTAAATTGAAAGTAAAGGGAGTCTTTAGGAGGGTAGAAATACATAGAAAAAATTTTGTTTTATAAAAAAACACACACACACATAGTCCCCTTTGTTTTTCTAGTTCACCCAAAATTCTTTATCTCCACCTCCGTATCTGGTTTTTTTTTTTTTTTTTTAAAGAAGTACAGGAAATATGATAGGGGGGTTTATGAGAAAATAGCCCACTAGATCCACTAGGATCCATGCACATCCTCAAGTGCTGGATATATTTAGAAGGGCAAACTCGATGAATTTATTCAAGAAATTTACAGGGTTTGATGATGAAATTGCCCATGAATTTGCTCTCTCTCTAGTCCCTCACACAAGAACTCATGCTACTGTAACCATTAGAGGCCTCTCCATTGAAATAACCCCTGAATTCATCAGTAGAGTCACTAGCCTTCCTCTTGGGTTGCTTTGGAGTAAAGATAAGAAATTGGCCAGGCTACCAAGAAGAAATTTTTCCAAGATAATGAAACCCCTGTTGAAGACAAAAATGGAATTAGGAGAGCTAGTATACCATATCCCTGGGATGAGATTAGCTACCAAATAATCAAATACATTTCTTATGATGGGAGGTACAACATTGTTTATGGATACCATTTTAGAATCCTCCAAGACTTGAGATATGGCATGGATACCCCAACACATCAAAAGCTCAGTATCCCTTACTTTCTCCTTCAATCCCTCATTGACTCCAGCACCAAGGTGTGAGAAGGAAATTCACAGCAGCTAGCTCACCATGGCCTAATCAAGATCCTAGCAGAAGAGGCCCTCCATACCCTTACACTCCCTATAGCATGGGAAGTTTTCAGAAACATGACAACTGAGGATGACATTAAGGCATTAACCTATGATGTTAGTCTTGCTATCAGTGAGGAGGAAGAACAACAAGGAGGGGAAGATGAAGCGAGTGGTGACGTAGCAGAGAAAGAGAGGAAGTAGGTAGAAAAAGAGACAGAACAGGAGGAGGAAAAAGAGACAGAAGAGGGAGAAAAGGAGGCAGAAAGGGCAGAGCATAGAGAAGAATCCCTTGAAACTTTGAAAAGGGAAGCGATAACTATCCTCACTGCCCTCAGTACACCAAGCAAGAAGAAGCAGAAGAGTAAAAGACAAACCTCCATGTATTTTAGGGAAAGGAAAAGTACACGAATTAAAATAGGCAAACCTCATCCCTCATCAAAGACTCCCATCCACATTGAAGATTCACCATCTGCCAAGGTGGAAGAGTCTCCTTCCAAGACAACTATAACCTACAAAAGAGGGACTAAAAGATCTTCTACATGGAAGGGGAAGGCAATTCTACGGGACCAAAAACCAGACCTATAGGAGGCTAAAATAGTCCTATAGTAGACTCTGTCCAAACTACAAGAGACTCAAAAACTTGAGGAAAGGATAGGAGGAAAGCTAGATATGAAAGAGGAAGCACAAGAGCTACAAGAACCTGATCCCTAGCCTAATCTTGACTCATATTACAGAATTGTTACACTGAATTTTGTCACCTTGACTACCTGCAGTTATATGGCCCCATCAATAGCCATATTGTCCTCTTTGTCAAGCCCCATACCTCTGCTCTTCATATCAAAACTTCAAAAGAGAGAAAGTCACTTGAAAACATGTTTATCTCTGGGTACGCAGCTTCTCTCTACCTTGCCTGCGTGTACGGACTCCAAATACACTGTACCTGTGTACTTGTACGCTCTGTAAGCTAAAGGTTGGGTGCGTACCCCTGTAAAGGTCAAAAGGCG
>APFE030057007.1:221672-236340 GCA_000404065.3 Pinus taeda
GGAGCTCATCTGGATCAGCAAGGCTGGATTGCTACAACAAGCGTGGGACCTAAGGTAAAATCGAAAACATTTGAATTCTCGTAGAATGATGTTTATCTAGAGAAGGATAGCTCTTGTTTGGTTTGTTTGTCATTAGAGAGTCTTAGACTCCTAGGAAGGTTGGATTTGTCCGCAAATATAACCCATTCCATGTGACAAGAATACTTGAGAGAGGCAAGATTATCCCACAGAAATTTGCAATTCCATTGTTTCTCGAATTGGAAAAAGAGAGAGTGAGAACACATAGGTGGATATAGATAGCCAAATCCAAAGGAGTTGAGGATATTGGCCACATGGAAAATAAACTCTGGAAAATGGGCAGGGAATTAAGTGCTCTCAGAGATAGAGAAGCCATTATAAGAAGCCACCTGGAGAATGAGAATGAAATACTAAGGAAGCAGCTGCAGGAGAAAGAGACTAATTTGGCATACATGGCCAACTTATCCATTGAAGCATTACAATGCAGAACACCAGCCAAATATTATGGCCTCTACCTAAAGGATCAATGGCTTCAATTCCAAATAAAAACTTTGGCACAAAGAGGCACAATTCCTTTCCAAGATTACATGCATTTCATGGATTTGTGTGACCAAAGAACCTCTGAGGACAAAGCAAAGATGCCAGAGTTCTATCTACATAACATGGCCTTACAGACCTAAATGTGTGGGAGCCCAATGCCAAGCTAGGGGATATGAAATTAATGGCCATGGCATCATGGATGAACCATGAATAATTGAGGGCAGCATAAATGAAAAGATTGATGACAAAATAGTAGAATGAGCCATTAATGATAAGAGCTGAGCCATTATATCCTATGGCGCTCATCAGCACACACAACCTTCTTGCTAATGACCCTCAGATTGCCCCTAAATATTTAGCCAAACGGGCACAAGCCATTGCATACTTTGAAGATATCCAAAGGCTACTTGGGGATGACTGTGTGCATGCATGCATGAGAAGGTGGAACAACCTACCCCACAACTTGTAGAACAGATAATACCATTCCCCAATGAGGTTGAGGGAGGCATTGGAAAGAGTGCCAATGTACAAGCAATCCATGCAAAGGCTAAAGGTCAACTGGGTTGGCCTCAAAGTGAGTCCTCCACTCCTATTAGGCATGCTGGAAGGCAAGAGAAGAAGAAGAGAAGGAGTAGTAGAAGGACATAGACAGAACAAAAGGATTTTATGGAGAACATGAGTAGACCACATCACAAGCCTGGAATGCTAGGGAGGCCACCAGGGCCATAAAAGATGAGGAGATTGCCTAGGTTGCTCATAGGATGAGCAACACCTTTAGTAGGGGGTGATGATGAGCCTCATAAATGAGTAATTATATGGGCTCATTTTACCTCCTAACCTAGTCAAATCAACCATTCTCTTAGCTTATTGTATGATTTTTTTATTATACTTATGCTTATAGGGTGAGTTGAGTTAGTTATTATGCCATGTGGTCTAACATGTATTTAATGTAGATTATTGATGGATTTCAAGGTCAAAGTCAAGGATCCAGTGGTCAAATTGTAGCAATAACTCGAAGTAGATAGAGGAGAGGACTTATAGGAGGGAATCCCCCTCATTTATTTCTCCTCACTTCGAAATCCCCTTCGTTCAACTCGAAGTACAAGCAACTGAATCATGCACTAGAAGGCAGTCGAGCAAGTGGAAGATGATTGAGAGTTATCTTGAGTTTTGGGAGCCAAGCCTCCTTGATTTTAAGGAAGCTATTGGTAGCTTCAGATGTACCAATAGAGAGGCATAGGGCCTCACTAGGGTCAACATTTTTGGCTTATTTAAACTTTGCTCAAATTTCGAGCTCACTATCTTATGACAGTTTCATGTAATCTTGCTATTTTTTGATAATGAAGATGGAATCCTTTTTGAGCTAGTACTGATTTACCTCAGAGGGCTGAAGCTCTTGGGTTAGGGCCCAATCCAAGCAGCCAAACTCCTATTTACTTTTATTTATATGATTTACTTCAGTTTGTAGATTAGTTGATGTTAGTTGTATTTCTTTTATGGTTAAGAATATGTTGTTTTTGATGAGTTAGTAACTTGCTTCCATTTATGCTATCTGTAGCAGGTTAAGCAGTGATCAGAGAAGATTCAAAAGGCTAGAAATAGTCCCTTGGACTCCCTTCCTCCCTCTGGGACCATGATTTGAGGCAAAGACTCTCTTACTGCCCCAAAAACACAGATTTTCCTCATTCCTAGGACTTCTAGTGTTTGAAGCTCTCTAGTAGGTTGATAGTCCAGTTTTTCTTTGCTTTAGATTTTCTTCATCAAGTTCACTTCCTGATTTACAATAGCCCTTTTGCTTTCTTTCCTTTCTTGCAGCATTTCCCAGCATTTCCTTCTATGCATCATAGTTTAGGCCATTTTAACGTAAAACTCTTTTTTTTCTAGAATGCACTCCTTTAAATAGTTGCTTGATTTTCTTGGTTTCTATGCAGTAGATCTCTTCTAGCAGTAGGCTAGCTTGTCAGAAATCACACCCTCCATCTGATTCATGCCCTATAGGTCTCCCAAATCTCACCTTAATTCTGCCCTAGTTTCCTTCATTTTTCATAGAACTTCTTCCTCTCTCCTTGAGAAAACCCAATCATCTTTCTCTCTCCTGGTGATCCATGGCAGACCTTAGGTGCCCTAACACCTCATTCCAACCTTCATCCACCTTTTCCACCCACTCTCACACCCTCAAAACAACAAAAATTGCTCTCGGACGCCTCATGTAGGCCTCCTGTAATTTCCCTATTTTCCTCCTGTAGTTTTTCCTGTAGGCTTTCTTTTGAAGGCTGAGTGTGGGGAAAGCCTCCAGAAGGCCACCTAAGACCACCTAGGACCTATCCACACCATCCTACATCATCCCAAGCTACAAAAGCACCCTCTAATGCCACATGTTTGCTGCCACACTCACACACAATAAATTAGATGCATGTTAAATTCACCTAAAAACACATAAAAATACAAAAATATGTTTTTTTCTTATTTACTTCCAGAAATAGCATGGCTAGATGTTGTTTACTTCCTTGAGTAGGTAATGGCATTTCTTTCATGGATTTCATAGCGTTTTTGGTAAAAGTAGAATTAGCTTGTTAGTTTGGGTCTATTAGGTTTTGCTTTACATTCCAGTCTTTCTCCTTTTTGCAATTAGAATTACATCTATAGAGTAATATTTCTTTTCTTTTATCATACATAGAGCTTCTTATGAAATATGTAGAAGTTGGCTTGAGCTCCTAGTGATCTTGCACCGGCTGATCAAGTGATGACCTGCAGTGAGAACTAGTACTTGTGCATACAACACCGACCATTCCAAGTTTGTTACAAACTACTGGGTTGATAAAAGTAAGGATTTGTAGCATTCTTGCTGCAATACTGGCGCTCACCACTTGGAGATCTGGAGGAGTGATAACATACTGGCGCCATTGTCGGGGATCGAAATCTCTATCTTCCCCGGGAAAAAATGACAAAGATAAGATCTTATTGTTGATGGTGAATAGTGATTAGACGCATAAAAAGGCGAAATATTTCAAATGAAGACTCCATTTTAAAAGAATTCAGATTGTTGAACACGTATGGTGACTCCAATCTTGAAGAATCTATTATTTCAAAGCTTCATGATGAATCCACAATCTGAAGAATTCAGAGCTTGAATAAGCGATATACCTGTGCCATTCATCAATATGATAGGGTATGTGGCCAATCCACTTTATTTTTATGGTTTTAAAGAATATTGGAATCATTTTGAGTATTATCAGATCGGGGAAGCCTTCTCAAGTTTTTTATTTATCTATTTAAAGACATACAAAGGAAATCCTGAAGATAAGATTAGACTTTTAGATGAGTTTTCTACTAAGCTTAAAAAGGATATTGAAAATTAAGAAGCTCAAATACAGTCTTATCATTTTCAAGATTAGATTAAGCTTTTGGAAAGTCTTTGTCAGCTAAAACAGGAGGATATAGAGCTTCCCAATGATTTTCAAATTAAGGAATATAATGCTTTTGAGGATGATTTTGATAATTCATAGCTGGAGCATTGTTGTGATAAAGAGAACACATTTGAACTACCCTTAACATGTTAAACACATAATACTTTGAAGATCAACCAATAGATCATATATTTATTCATCCTATAGAAGACTACATGGAGGATCTTTTCAGCTTGAGATTTTAGCCATTTTTTTTATATGAGAAAAAGATCCATCAACAATTGCTAGTACATATTATAACTTTGATTTTGTGGACTCATTTTCAAGATGTTCTTTTGATTTTGCTAATAAGTAGTGAAGCAGTCCACTTGTTTCAGTAGTTAATTGGCTAGATTCACTAGCAGTTTTGTGTTATTTGATTCATGAGTTTCATAGCAGTACAGGGTAGGAAGAAGTGTCCCAATAAGCTCAGAGCTCTGAGCATTTATTCAACATTTTTAGTTTCAGTTTCAGCATGTACAAATTTAGTTTTCAACCTGGGTTGTAGTTTGGTTTTGATTTCAAAATGAATCAATTTGAAGATTGTAGTTACAGTGACTCCATTGCCCAGTGAACAAGGCTACCTAGTCTATGGTGTTATTGACACCTCCTAAATGAGCTTCCATCCCTAGCTGGAGCCATTGTTAGTGTCTGTCAGTCATGTCAGTCACCAATGATAAAAATTACTCTTTTCATTATTAGTTATGGTCTTAGGTCAAATTATAATATTTTCAAATTAAATTTGACATATCTCTTGGCTGGAAAATGGTATTGAGTCAATGTCTAAATGTATAATGTATATTCTACTCTCATCACAAGCCTAAGTTCATGGTCTTCATCAAAAGTATGATACGAAAATATCATGGATTTTTTGAGTTCATTTGCTATACACATGGACAATTTTACTTCAACATACGTTTTTGAAGTAATGGAAATGAATTTTACAAATGTGAAAGTGGTTTTTTTCAATATCATAACAAGGAACACAAACCTCCTTTAGTTTATGCACAAGTGTTATGATGTTGGAGATATGCAGTGATATTTGAGGCTTATGTTCAAAACATCAGTCATTTTGAATTTTTTTTACTGTTGTAGTAATTGTGTTTTGGCGCTCTTCACTAATATCTGGAAAGGAATTTTGAGAAACACAAAAATATTTGTTTCAAGAAAGAGCCAAATATCAAAAACCTCTTTCCGTTTCTTCATAGGTGTCATGGATTGGGATATTTGACTAGATCACTACAACCTAGTTTTACATATTTAAACATTTAATGATTTCTTGTTTTAGTCATGATGTTGCAGCACATATTCTGTGTATATGGAGCTTAATTTGCAAAAACAGCGAGAGGTTTCTATAAAAAAACAAGATAATCTATAAAAACGCATTCAGTTTTGTAATATCTGTCATTATTCAAGAGATACGAGTTAATCTTAGACCCCCTATTTTTAGAAATTCGGTCCCTATTTAGGGAGTGCCCATTTAATGGAACTGTTTATATCTTTAGGGAGATGGTTGAATTTGACTCCCTTAGTCTGGGGATGGGCGTATTGTATATATTGCATGAATTTCAGAGTGTAAAGTTTTGGACTCAATTTGATGTTGTAATAGTGATTAGAGACACTATTGTATTAGATTTTGGCCAATTTTAATAGATGAATTGCAACGATTTCTTTGGGATACATGTGGTATGTGTTGTCACTCCTCCAGATCTCCAAGGCTGAGGAAGAGTCTGGTTGAGGTAACCACAAACCAATCTTTTAGCTTGGTAGCTAGCCCTACCAAGCTGGAGAGGGCTCTCTCTAAAGGATCACAAACAGGAGGGCAGGATAGATTAGGGATTTAGGCTAGATGCAAAGTGTAGGGGGTTGTTTGATTTGATTTTAGTTGGGTAGTCACAAGGATGGGTGATTTAGGTTAGAGGGACTAGGTCAAGGAAAATGAGATATGATTGCAGAAATTTAAAAGGGAAAGATAGGTATGAAGCTTAACATATAAAAGGTGATTTGATGAGATGGTTTAAGACTTATGAGGAGTTAGGAAGAGAATAGGAGATGTATTCTTCCTAAAATGAGGAAAATTGGACAAAGTATGAAAAATTACCCAAAACAGAGCATGAGCAAACATGTATTCTGCCTGTCAACTTGTAAATTTCCATATAACAGAAATGGAATGGTTGATGAAAAAAGAATAAAAAATGATAAAAATTCATACCACATGTATCCCAGAAAAATAGTTGCAACTCATCTATTGAAAATTGCCAAAATCTGATACAATAGTCTTTCATCACTAGTATAGCATCCATACTGAATCCAACCTGTAAAATGACTAAGAAAATACATAATATAGGCCTAAAAACAACTCATCCTAAGCTCAGAGGTCAAATCCATAAGAGGAGGAGTAATTTCAAGAAAGGTTGAACTGATAGCTGGAGTGTAGGGTGGTGAAAGTGACTCATCCCTCACTCTAGCAAATTGATTCATTACATGCCACATAGGCCACCTAATTGATGTATCTACCCTAGGTAAAAGTAAAAACATAATAGTTACATCATCTAGTCCAATTACATAGGAAAAACTTAAATTTCCCATAGGTAAAAGTCAACTTGGAATGAAAGAGTGAAAATTGTCAAACGTGCAGCGACCTGGTTAAATGTGCGGCGACCCTGGTCAAATGCCAGTGTCCTTTTCAAGCTAACTTTTGACCACCTTCCCATTGTCCAATATAGCCCAAGATAGCTCATTGGAAATTTATTTTTGTCTAGTTATCATTTTACTCGTCCAAAAAGTCATGTGGACACTCCAAATAGAAGAAAATTGATTTTCCCAAAGTCACTCTAGAAGTGCAGCAACTCTCTTGTAGCAACTGGATTTTTGACATTTCATTAAAACCATGACACTTGTGTAAAATGTGAAAGATGCTTTTCATCCTCGGCCTATTATGGACAAACATCTCTCTCACTTTTTTTCAAATTCATCTCTGTTTGGTTTGAAACATAATTTGAAGAAAAACCGGCCCTATGTGTGGCAAATGATTTCTCCTTTGGAATGAATTCTCGAAAAATGATGGAGACATGATGTCTATAAGTTTAAAATGGCCTCATACTTGTTGAAATGACCTCCCTTATTCCTCCTCTACTCATATGGCTTTGATTCCATAGCCAACCCTAGATCAGCGGGAGAGGAAATTAGTGTTTAATGTAGGCAAAACAGGGGATTTGGGAAATTTATAGGAATGAAGCGAAATAAAGGGGATAAGGGGCTTCAAATTTTTAGGAAAAATTTGGGAGCTAGGGAGGGATTTTAGGAAGTGGGGAAAACTATAATTTCAAGGATTGAGTGAGGGTAAGGGGTCCAAAAGGGGAAAACATAGGCTTAGTCTAGAAAAGTGTCAAAAGCATAGCAATAGGCTAGGGTTTGTAGGAAAATGATGGTTTTAAGGGATAGGAGTGATTGGAAGTGTTTAGGAAGGTATATTAAGTATAGGGGAAGGTGTAAGAGCATTAGGATACAAGTTTTGTTGATGATTTAACCATGGAGGTCATGAACCCAAGAAAAACGCCCTTAAAACCGTAGGAGAGGGAAATGAGAGGAATGAGCATGGGAAAATGTCAAGGGAGGTATATGGAGTGTAGGCGAGTGATATATCGATGGATAAGAGTGAAAATGAGCCTTCCCTTGGTCTTTGATGGCCTTTATACCTTGTTTAGATTTTCAAAATTAGTCTTGGGATCCACTTTTTCTTTCTCAAACTTGACTTATCTTTTACAATTTACCTTTGAACTTAATCTTCTGACTTGATCTTCTTGGTGGATTTGGAAACATAATGACTTTGAAATTCTTCCTTTTGGATGATGGAACTTTGAACTTACAACAATTGGAACCATGAGAATGATTACATATTAAAATCATAAAATTATATTTTTGCTTGAATATTCAAATTACAAACTATTTTGCTGATGAAATCTTGTTTTAATCTTACTCCTTCACTTACTTGTCTTTTATGTAGGAGATGGTGTTTTAGTGAACATTGGAAACCCTAACACCTAATGGAGCCTTTGAATGGTTGTGACCATGATGAAAATGACTGTCATGATGAAGATAAGTCATGACTAATGGTATACTTAAGCAAAAGGTGAAATGAGCCAGCAAGGGGTAAATTTTCGAAAAAGAGTAAAGGAAACCCTAATTCTACCTTTAGTGACCAAATTTTTGCATGATTATCTATTGGAATGAAAAAAATATAGACGGGACTGTAATGTGATATAAAAGAGAGATTTTGATCACTGGTGGTAGTATGCAAATACTGACTCTAACATTATGGGTGTTTAGCATTGTTTCTTCTTTGTTATAATTTGTATGAATGTTTTGTACGTTCATAAACGGTTTCATGTCTGTTATATGGTAATTTTCAAGTTGATAGGAAAAATACATGTTTGTTCATGCTCTGTTTTGGGAAAGTTATCATAATTTGTCCATCTTTTCTTCAGTTTAGGAAGAATACATCTCCTATGCTCTTCGTAACTCCTCATCAGTCTTAAAACATCTCAAAAATCACATTTTAAGTGTTAAACCTCCTGCCTACCTTGCCCCTTTGAATGTCTGCAATCATATCTGGTTTGCCCTGACCTTTGCCTCTTTGACCTAATACCCTCATCCAAGAATAACCCAATCAAATCAAATAAAAAGAACCTCTCCACTTTATACCTAGCCTAAAACCCCAATCCATCCAACCATCTTGGCTATGATTCTTTGGAGGTAGCCCTATCTGGCTTGGCGGGGCTAGCTACCAAGTCAAAAGGTTGGTCTATGGTTACCTTAGCTGGACTCTTCCTCATCCTTGGAGATCTGGGGGAGTGATAACATACTGACACCGTTGCTCGAGACTGAAAGCTCTATTTTCCCCAGGAGAGAACGACAAAGATTAGATCTAATTGCTAATGGTGAACAACAATCAGACACATAATAAGGTTGAATATTTCACCTAGTGACTCCATTGTCAAAGAATTCAGATTACATAACACATATGGCGAGTCCAATTTTGAAGAATCTAGAGTTTTAAAGCTTCATGACGAAACCATTGTTCGAAGAATTCAGAGCTTGAATAATTGATCTACTTCTGCCATTAGTCAATATGACAGGGTATGTGGCCGATCCCCTTTCTATTGATGGTTTTAAAGAATATTGGAATCATTTTGAGGATTATGAGATCAATGAAGCCTTTTCAAGGTTTTTATCTATCTATTTAAAGACATAAAAAGGTAATCCTATAGATAAGATCAGAATTTTAGATGAGTTTTCTAGTAAGCTTAAAAAGGATAATTAAAATTTAGAAATTCAAATATAGTCTTATCATTTTCAAGATCAGATTCAGCTTTTAGAAAGTCTTTATCAGCTAAAACATGAGGATATAGAGCTTCCCAATGATCTTCTAATTAAGGAATATAATGCTTTTGAGGATGAGTTTGATAAGTCACAACTAGAGCATTGTTGTGATAAAGAGAACACATTTGAACTACCGTTCCATAACACGTTAATCACAGAATACATTGAAGATCAACCAATAGATCATCTCTTTATTGATCCCATAACAGAATACATGGAGGTTCTTTTCAGGTCGAGTTTTCAGCCATGTTTTTACTATGAGAAACAGACCCATCAACAATTTCCATTACATATTATAGCTTTGATTATGTGGACTCATTTCCAAGTTGTCCTTTTGATTTTGCTAATAAGCAGTGAAGCAATCCACTTCTTTCAGCAGTTACCTGGCTAGCTGCACTTTCAGTTTTATGTTATTTGATTTAGTAGTTTCTTATTAGTACAGTGTAGGTAGGTGTGTCCCAATAAGCTCATAGCTCTGAGCATTTATTCAACATTTTCAATTTCAATTTCAACATGTATAGATTTAGTTTCAACCTGGGTTGCTGTTTGGTTTTGATTTCAAAATGAATCAGTTTGAAGATTGTAGCTATAGTGACTCCATTTCCCAATGAACAAGGATACCTGGTCTACAGTGTTTTTGACACCTCCTAAATGAGCTTCAATCCCTATTTGGAGCCAATGTTAGTGTTTGTCAGTCATGTTAGTCAGCAATGATCAAAATTACTCTTTTCACTATTAGTTATGGTCTTAGGTGAAATCATAATATTTTAAAATTAAATTTGACATATCTCTTGGTTGGAAAATGGTATTAAGTGAATGTATAAATGTATAATGTATATTCTACTCTCATCATAAGCCTAAGTTCATGGTCATCCTCAAAAGTATCATCAGAAAATCTCATGGGTATTTTGAGGTCATTTGCTGCACAAAAGGACAATTTTACTTCAAAATAAGTTTCTGAAGTAATGGAAATGCATTATATAAAAGTGAAAGAGTTTTTTGTCAATAGCATACCAAGAAACAAAAACCTCCTTCAATTTATCCATAGGTGTTATTATGTGGGATATATGCAGCGATAGTTGAGGCTTATGTTCAAAACATCAGTCATTTTGAATTTGTTTTACTGTTTTACTAATTGTGTGTTGGTGCTCTTTTCTAATAGATGGAGAGGAATTTTGAGAAACCCAAGGATTTTTGTTTCAATAAAGAGAAAAATATAAAAAACCTCTTTCAGTTTCTTCATAGGTGTCATGGATTGGAATATTTTACAAGATCTTTACAGCCTAGTTTTACAGATTTAAACACATTTAATGATTTCATGTTTTAGTCATGATGTTGCAGCACATATTCCGAGGATATGGAGATGAATCTGCACAAAATGAGAGAATTTTATCTAAAATAAAAGATAATATAAAAAAACCTTCTTCAGGTTTTCAATATCGGCGTTGATTCAGGAGATACGAGTTTAATCTTTGGCCCCTATTTTTAGAAATTCGGTCCCTATTCCTAATAGGGAGTGTCCATTTAATGAAACTATTTATATTTTTAGGGAGATGGTTGAATTCAACCCCCTTAGTCTAGGGATGAGATTATTGTATATATTGCATGAATTTCAGAGTGTAAAGGGTTGGACTCAGTTGGATGTTGTACTAGTTATCAGAGACACTATTGTATCGGATTTTAGCTAGTTTTAATATATGAGTTGCAACTATTTCTTTGGGATACATGTGGTATGGATGTTTAGCATTGTTTCTTCTTTTTTATAATTTTTATGAATGTTTTGTAAGTTCATAAACCATTTAATTTTTGTTATATGGTAATTTTCAAGTTGATAGGCAAAATACATGTTTTCTCATGCTCTGTTTTGGGAAAGTTATCATAATTTGTCCATTTTTTCTTTAGTTTAGGAAGAATACATTTCCTATGCTCTTCCTAACTCCTCATCAGTCTTAAACCATCTCACCAAATCACCTTTGAACTACTAAAGATCTTGCCTACCTTGCCCCTTTGAATGTCTGAAATCATATCTGATTTTCCCTAACCTAGCCTCTTTGACCTAATACCCTCATCCAGCAATAACCCAATCATATCAAATCAAAAAAACCTATTCACTTTATACCTATCCTAACAAATGAAATCAAAACAAGCTATGCAATTTATACCTTGCCTAAACCCTAATCCATCCAGCCCTCTTTGCTGTGGTTCTTTGGAGAGAGCCCTCTCCATCTTGGTAGGGCTAGCTACCAAGTAAAAATATTTGTCTGTGGTTACCTCAACTGCACTCTTCCTCGGCCTTGGAGATCCGGAGTAGTGATAATAATACCCACTCACTATCTCAGATGGGGTAAATGAACCCTGCATCCAACAACTTTTGTAGTTCTTCTTTGAATATATCGTTGAGGGGTGTGTGCATTCTCCTTTGAGGTTGGTGCACTAGCTTGCATCCTTCCTTGATATAAAATGTGGTGAGTATACACTAAAGGGTGAACTCCCTTCATTTCCTTATAGCTCTAGGCAAAGGCATCGAGATGATTTTTACTATGTCACATAACTCCTCTTTCTGATGTGTAGAGAGAGAGGGGTTTATTTTCAATTTTCTTTCTGGACCAAATTCTATCATCTTGACATGAGTAGGACTTGAGCTAGCTAGGCACAAATCAGTCCAAAGGTTATCTTCAGCTTTCTTTACTAACTCCTCAAGAGACATGGTGTTGGGGAGTTGATTCTGGAGGATTTTCTCAATCAGGTTGTCTTCATTACGTTGCCCCCTCCTATAGTAGCGTCTAGGGTATAGATTGGGGAAGACTAGACTTCATCTTCTCCTCCTCTTCTAATGATAAAGGTAATTCATGCTCTAGAGATCGTTGAGAAGGAGGGTACAAGACCAATTGTTTGGACAAATGCCCATTTTTAATGGTCATATTCCCAGCCCTGCGACTTATGTAAGCATTAGTAGTGGCTAACCATGGCCTTCCAAGGATGAGAGGATAACCCTTGAACTTTGTCTTAGGTTGGAGAACTAAGAAGTCAACAGGGTATTCCTAAGAATCAATGGAGACCATCACATCTTCAACAGCTCCCTCAGGAGCTACTATGGACCTATTTGCAAGCTATAAGGTTTTTGTGGTCTTCCTAATGATCCTTGGAGATTCAGTTTAAACATAGTCTCCTTAGTCATCACATTGATGGAAACCCCAATATGAATCAAGGTATGGGGGACAATGATACCATTGATGTGCGCATCTACCACAGGACTTCGAGGATCTAGATACTTCAGGCAATTCACTCACCCCAACATTAAGTCAGACAACTGTCCAATGAAATTAATGGTAGAGGTGTCTTTCTTTCACCTCCTAGGATGTTTGAACCATTTCTCCTTGATTAACTTGTTGTAGATGGGGAAATCCTTTATATCTTGGAGGAGTGGGATTTTAACACACAAGTTTTCAATTCACCCAGAAGTTTAGTCTTTTCTAGGGTGTGTTGGATAGGATGGATTAATATCTCAAGAAAAGGAGGTGGATTGGCCTGAGGAACACTCTCCTCCTTTTCCTCTTCAAGCTCCTCAGGTGGAGATGGAGGTTGATTATGTGGAAGCACTCTTCAAGACCTAAGGTTTATTTCTTGAATTTCCATAGCGTAGATAGGGTAATATGTTTCCCCACTGTAGACCTATTGTGCTTGTCTGTTGTTCGGGTTTGGATTTGGTAGTAGACATATGAGGTTGCTTAGGTGGAGTAGAGTAAAGGAGATGTGGTTGAGATGTAGGTGGAGGCTTTAAGGTTGGAGATTGGTTGTATGGGGGCCTCCACCCCTAGGATGGTGTATTCCATTGAGGTTGTGGAGGAGCATATGCCAAAATGATTGATTGGTAGGTTGGGAATGGTATTGAGGTGAAAAGGACTAGGGAGAAGGTGTGGACCATGAAGGATGAGTAGGAAAACACCAAGGGGGATGGATACATTATTGTTAGGGTTGTAATATGAATAGAACGACCCTTGCATGCCTTCCTGGTATTGTCGAGGTCCTTGAGGCCTTCTTTAGTTGATATAGCAGAGTTGTTCAGTCACCCCTTTAGTTCCTTGATACACAATTTTCAATCCAGGCAAAGAAGGGCACTTCTCCATCGAGTGGTTCTCCTCATACACTAAGCATATCTCTATAAGATTTAATGGAAATTAAATTCTACAGTGCCTTCTAGTGCATCTAGGGAAAAGGATAGCTAAGGCTCTTTCTACTTCTTCCTACTTCCTCTTGATCTACAAGGTGTCTGTTTGCAAAGCAAGGGTATGCAACATTACACTCTTGAAGTATTCCAACATGTCCTTGATTTAAATTTTCATGGATGTGCTGGAGGAGGATGTACTAGGTAAATCTTGACTAGCACTACGCTTCTTTCTGGATACCCTATAGTGACTTTTGGAAACTGTCTTGATATCATCATAGGGTAATTGATAGATGTCGCCTCCTGACATCATGTTTAGGGTTTTTCGGAGATATTTCATGATCTCTTGAAGAAGGACTAGCTTAAGTAATTTAGGATTGAGGGTGCATGAAAGCCTTTTGTAGCTGAGATGGAACCTTTCCTCATAATCTTCCAAAGACTCATCATGTCCCAAGGTCATTCTAAAATTTTCCTCTTTTGTATCTTTGGACCTACAATAATCCTTGTACTTATTGTTGAAGGCTTGTTGCATTTGAGCCCAGGTGGTGATGTTGTCCCCAGGTAAACCTATGAACTAGTGTAAGGCTGCATATTTGAGGGTGGACGGGAACAATTTCAACTTTTGGTCATCATAGGTATAATCATAAGTTTTTCATATGACAACAAACTCAAACAAAAATGTATATGGGTCCTCTGAGGTTAAGTCATGGTAGTGAGGAAGGGTAGAGGGGCTTACGTTTTTCATCCTAGCATCTCCATTAGTTTCTCTGATGGGAAAAGCACCCTCAGCTCTGTTTTCAATCCCATTTCTATTTTCAACCACGGTGTAGGTTGGTGGAATGGTCTCTTCTTCTTCTTCCCCAGTAGGCTCTTCAAAGATCTCTCATTGTTTGCCTAATGGGTCCTCTAGCTCACAGTTACCAAAGAAGAAGGAAGGTTGCATATTAGATATGGTGGGGGTATTTGGAAAAAAAATTCCTAAGGTGTCTCTACTCCTACGAGGCATAAAAGGAATTTGTTTTTTTTGTTTTTGTTTTGTTTTTTTTTTTGTTTTTGTTTTTTATTTTTGTTTTGTTTTGTTTTTTTTTTGCTTTTGGTTTTTTGTTTGTTTGTTTTT
>APFE030057007.1:240416-254755 GCA_000404065.3 Pinus taeda
TTATAGAAAAATAATGTCACACACACACACACACATGCACACACATATTTTCTCAAAAAATAATGTTTTCATATGTTTACATCCAAAATTGCCACATTTGTGAGCCCAAACCTATATTTCAAGTAGCCAAGTCATCATGCACATAACATTCCATCCAGGAAATATTTAAATTAAAAAAAGTGTATTCACATTCTGAGGACTAAAAACACATTCACATTTTAGCACTAAAAATGCATGTGAATTTCTAGCACAAAACTGAGTTCACATTCCTAGAAATAAAAATGTATGTGAGTTCCTACCCCTAAGAATGCATGCACATGCCTAGCACTATATACATGTATATGCTCCTGTCACTACGAATGCATATGCGTTCCCTCAACTAGTGACTTAACACATGATAAACAGTTGAGGAAGGGTCGGTGGGTGGGGAAGGAGGTTGAGACAGGGATGGATTTATGGGCCAAGGGAGATAAAGAAAGAAAGAAAGAAATAGAGTGGGAGATAGTGGGTTGTGTGGAATAATGAGTTGGTGAGTAAGTGGAGAGAGTGGGAGAGACTTGAAAAGCGAGAGAGATGAGGAAGGAGGATGGAGAAGGGAGAGGGAGGAAAATAATTGTGGTTGACAAAGGGAGGAAGAGAGAGACAAAGTTGGAGGGTGGCTATTGTGAAGGAGGGACCAAGAGAGAGAAAGACAAAATGTGTGTGTATGAGTGAGTGAGAGTTGGGGGAGGTGGGATAGAAATAGAGATGAAGAGTGGGAGATAGAGATATGCACGAGGGGTGTAGACAGTGAAAGTCATAGAGGAGGGAATGAGTGAGAGAGAGTGGGGAGGTAGAGATAGAGAAGGATAAAGTAGTGGAGATAGAGACAAATATAGAGGGAATAGTGGCAGAGAGAAAGGGAGAGAGTACAAAAGGAGTGAGGAGAGATAAGGAGAGAAGAATAGAGGAAGACATGGTGGGGTGAGTAAGAGAGGTATAGAGAAAGATAAAATGGGATTTTCATGAAGGAGGGGTATATGAATTAACCACACTAAAACTAGTTGATATATGTTTTTTTTTTTACAAGATTGGTTATATGATATATTTCAAAAAGGGTTTTAGAGCGAGTTCCAGTTACATTCATCTTTATTGTAGTAGTAATCTAAGCAACGAGAAGAGAAAGCAGTCCCTTCTCATGTGCTTAATTTCCATACTTCATAGATTCTTTTAGTTATTCTAGAATACTGCCGGACATATTGACCTGCTAAAAAAACAAATTTACATAACATAAGTTCACATTGAGATTATGGCTTGTTTACTGAATGTTCTTGGATTGCATCAATTATGTTGTTGTTGTTTGGTGAATTTTCTCCTTCATTGTTGTTACTTCTGTAATATTTTACTGCCTCCTAGAGTTGCTTGCATTTGGTTTTCAAGTCCTTTATCTCATGGTATTGAGTTGCCATATTTTGCTTCTGTAGACTATACTCCATTTGCATCTCGCTTCTTAAGTCTTTAAGAGATTGTTGCAGCCAATTTATCATAACCTTATTACCTTTGCATGTTGAGCATGCTTCATTCCTGGCTACCTTCTCATTTTGTTGAGACTCCATCTGACTGCTTTTTCCTTTTGCATTGTTGTAGCTGCAAGCGCTTTCTTGCTCCATCCTTGCTCCATTCTGGTGGGCTCTATTGAATTTTTTTTTTTTGGTGCTGTGGATAATGCCTCTGATAGAGAAATTTTTTTAGAGGGCCTGTGAATGAGAGGAGGGGGGAGTGATAATTGATGCTCTGCGATATAAACTGGAAGAGGTGAGGAAAATACATCGGAGGGCAGGAGAGCAACAAACAATGGAGATCATACCTAAGCGTTGCGCTATGGAGACAACAGGTTGCTAGCAAAATCGCAAAAGCTGGAGGTCAATGCATAGAGGGGAAAATACAAGAAAGTAGATGAGAGGGAGGCTGATCAGGGTTTTCAAATTGTGTGAGGTAGTGAAAACCATTGTTCGCTGATGCTTTTGCTATCCCAAGAGTTGAAATTCCACAATGATGGCCTGGAGGAACTTCACCAATGGCTGCCACTTGAAACGCTGAAGCTGGAAATATATGAACAAAGGGCGCAATTGAATTTGTAAGAAGAAGGGAGGACTAGAGATACATAGTCCACACGGAAGCCTGTGTGATTACTTCGAAAAGAGCAGATGCTCTAGTTGTCTCCTGAGCTATGCTTCCAGCGTGGAGGCCTTGGGGCGCCTTGGGGAAATGCTGGCAAGTGAATTGCTCCTCAATGTTGTCTGCTTTATTGTGAGGATGCTTCTGGGCTAACATCTTACCTCCGAATTTGACTCCACATGGGATGGAATTGTGTGCTCATTTTGGTGCGATTTTTCCTTCTCTAGCCCACTTTCCTTCTAGGCAATTTTTTTCTTGCTCAATATCCTATTGATTTATATTGCTATTTCTGCAATTGCTTGTTTTTTCCTCCTTTTTTCCTCGCTTTTCTTTTTGTCTTTCCATGTTTTTCTGAGATATCTTTTGGCTGTTTGTTTTTTGATTTTCTGAGTTTTTTTTTTTTTAATTTTTTTCATAATTTGTCATGCTTTGTTCCTTTCTTCCCCAATGCATTAATATTTTCAAATTCATTTTGATCTTATAGCACAGAGTGTTGGTATTCCTCATTATTTTCCTGGACTTTTCCCTCATTCCTCCACACTGCTTGATTTGCATAGAAGTCCGCCTACTGATTGTGGCACCTCATTATATGTTTAAAAGTTACTTTACCAGATGCTTCTAAATTCCTTCTTATTCTTTTGATAATTCTTCTCATATACTAATTGCTTGGACTTTTGACTCGAGTCATTGCCTCAATTACGATAGCTGAATCTCCCAGGATTATTGGATTTTGGATTCTCTTTTTTTAAATATTTTTGTCCCCAAGAACAAGTTGTAATTTGCGGACTTATTATTGTAAATTTGTCCCAATACCCATTCATATGTGAAAGTTATTTTCCCACTTGGGTCAAAAATTATCCTTCCTGCTCCTTCCTTTCTAGGATTATTCTTGGATGCTCCATCAAATTGCAAACAATATCTATTTTTCTATCTTTTCTAGCTTTCAATCTCTTCATTCATTCATTCTCAACTTCCAGTTTTCCCCTAACCTTTCTTTTCTATGTCCCTTTTTACCATTGTTGTCTATTATGGCTTTGCTATGCCATTCCCTTTCTTCTTGTTGTAGGATGCTATAATCCATTGGGACCGTTCCTTTTTCATTCAATATTTCTGACGTTAATCCCCATGCTTTTGATAATGCTTTTCCAATTCTAGGATTTTAGTTTTTAAAGATGCACCTATTTCGGGTCAACCGAATTTGCCAGCATAGGACTATTGGAATGCATTTACAGATTCTTATAATTGTGATTTTATTCTTTGCGGGATATGGATAGGCTTTCCCTAGAAGCTTGATGAATTCTAACATTTATTTACCATATTCTATGTTTACTTCCAGTGGGCTCAAGAGCTACTCCAAGCATTCTCTTGAGAATTTACAATCCTAAAACAAGTGTTAAATGGTTTCTTCTACCTGCTGGCACAATGGGCATCTTGATGGCCCAAGGATTCCTCCTTTTTTTAAGATTTTTGCCAGTCAGGATCTTTCCTTTTAATAAGGTCCAAATGAAAACTTTTATCTTAGGCAAACTTTCTGATATCCATGCTATTTTCCATGGTTCCCATTCTTCCTGATTGGTTTGTTCTTGAAGAATTTTTTATCTAGATTTGATTGTATATTTCCCATTACTTGGGTCCCAGAGATAATTGTCATCCTCTTCACTATGGTGCTACCCCCTTTAGATGTTGCTTGAGTTTTTTCCATTGTCCTTCCATGTTTGTTGGAATTTCTGGCCTTTTTCATTCCTTCCACTCCTGATTGCATAGAGAGATTGAATGTAAGCTACTAAGGCCTTTCTCTCTCATCCACTCTTGAATGGCATCCATTTCTGGGTGATCCTGTAATGGGTCTTTTCCCATGATTCTATCTTCATAGATCAATATTTTTTCCATTCCCAGATGTTTTGGATATATGGCTACCCATTATTGGAATGACTCTTTTGACTAGCTTCCATACTTGGGTACTTTGTCTTATTGGGATATTCCCATTCAGCATATTCTCCTTGGAACCATTTAGATATTTGTTTATGAGGGATTTTTTCCACCGACTCTCATTACCTATTATGAGCTTCCAAGTAATTTTCATTCCCAGGTATTCATTCACGAACCAGTGCAGTCGAATAGACAATCCTCCTTGTTCATATCATGGCACTACTTGTTCCCACCTTACTAGACTAATTTTTTTGTTTTCTTGCTTCCCTCCCTGCCAGTGAAAACTTCTTAGAATTAATTCCATCTGCTTGTGGGCATTGCCTGGTGCCATGATTTGTGCATATTGATATATTGGTAATGCAGCAAGGAGGGCCTTAATTAATATCACCCTTCCAGCCATATTTAACCACATCATTCCCCAGTTTTTTATCCTGTCTTGCATTTTCCCAATTTGTTTTGTCCATATTTCTGCCTTCATGATCTCTTTTGATATTGGTAATCCTAGATAGAGGAAGTGACTCCAGTTTTCCTGAGCTAGAATTTCCATGATTTGGGAAATTCTTTGCATAGTTCGTGATGGAATGTTCCACCCATAGATTCTGCATTTTGTATTATTCAAAAGTCCTCCTGACACCTGTAGAACTGCATCCATTTTTTTTTAACCTTCTTCCTATTATTTTTTATGCTCCTCCCATCAGCAATGTATGATCTGCAAACAAGAAGTGATTTATGGTCTTTATTCCTTTTGCTATCCTTAGTCCTGTGATAGTTCTTTTTTTCCTCTGAGTTTCCAGTGCTCTACTTAGAGTTTCTGCCATTATTATATATAGAAATTGTGATAGCGGGCAGCTTTACTTGAGGCCTCTTGTGCTTTGAAAAAATTCACTGGGTCTTCCATTGATGAGAGGGGCCATCCAAGGAGTGGACATGCATTCTTGTATCACTTCTATTATTTCTTTTGAGAAGCCCAGTTTCTAAAGTATAGCCAGCAAATATGAGTGGCTAACTCTATCGAAAGCGTTTTCCATATCTAGTTTGATTATCATACCTTTTTCTTGCTTCAATATACTAGAGTGGACCTCCTGTACTATGATGACATTGTCAATGATTTGTCTGTTTGGGACAAACCCTCCTTGATTTTCTGAGATGATTAAGTTCAGAACTTTCTTTATTCTATTTACCACTATTTTTGTTATTATCTTGTAGGAGGAATTGCATAGAGAAATGGGCCTGAACCTATTGAAGGTGGATGGGTTTACTTCCTTTGAAACCAAAACAAGATAGAACGATCTTATGTGGCCTCCCATTTTCTTTTCTTTAAACACGTTCTTTGCCATTCTTAAGAAATCCTTTCTTATTATATTCCAATGATTTCTGTAGAAGGCTATTGTGAATCCATCTAGCCTGGGCGCTTTGTTCGGATGTAGGCTCCAAATGGCCTCCACAATTTCTTCTTCTGTGGGGTCCTTACACATGTCTTTGTTTTGTTCTTTTTTTATTTTCTTCTTTGTATGCTGCAAAATTTCTTCATATTCAGCCGTTTCCTCCATTGATGATAGTACATTTTTGAAATGCTTGTGGGCTACTTTTTTTATTTCTTCCGCTCCTTTAATTTCTTGATTTTCATACTGTTGTGAAAAAAGGCCATATTCTTACCCCCTGCCTTAAGCCAGAGGTTTCAAGATTTCAGTCTTGCCTCTTCCTCCTTTTTCCCATTTTCTTTGTATATCTCCTAGAAATTTTCTTTCTCTTTAAGGTAGTCTTGCTTGCTTTCTTCTTTACTTTCTTTTTCAGTCTGCAAGCTGTCCATTTTTTGTTGTAATTCTTTTTTCTTTTTTCTTTTTTTATTTCATTTACCCTTGAACATTCCTTTAGATTGATTCTTACATTTTTTAATTTTGTCTCCCATATGTACTGTGGTGAGCCTGATATCCTTAGTGCCCATGCTGCTTTCACTAACTCGCTGATTTTTGTGCTGTTGTCCCAAATTGAGTTGTACTTGAACAGGAGTGGGCCTTGGTTTTCCATTTTACCCATTGCTATTACAATGGGATTGTGATCAGAGGTTGTGGCGTGAATGATTTTGGATTTGACAGAACTGTACAGTGTTGCTATGTTGTCTTGAATCGGTATTCTGTCTAGTCTTTCTTTTATGTTACTTTTACCCACTCTCTTGTTATTCCAGGTATATTTTCCATTGTTTGGAGGGATATCCAGAAGGCTATATTGTTCCATTATTTCATCTAAAGAGCTTCTGGATGGGTCTGCATGAAATTTTCCTCCATTTCCTTTGTGCTTCTAACAATATTTAAATCTCCTCCTAAAATTATTTTTCCATCTTGAGCTTCTTGTAATACTTCCTATATTGTTGCCTAGCATTTTTCTTTCTCCTTATAGTGGTTGGGGGCATATATATTTATCACCCTATATTTCTCTTATGTGTTGATCCTCCTAAGATCCATTAGAATCCATTGATGCCCTGCTTTCTTCCCTATTAATTCCCATCTTTCTTTTTTCCGGATTGTGCATATGCCTCCTGATGCTCTAGTTGCCTGGATTGCTTCCCCTTCATATCGTCTGAACTTTTTTTTTAAAGATTTTCCAATTCTTGGTTGTTTACTTTTGACTCCTAGATCATAAGGATATATAGGTTCTCTTTTGTCAAAACGTCTCTTGTTGTATTTTCCTTAATAGGTGTGCCCATTCCTCTACAGTTCTAGGAGACTATTATCATTATTTACTTATTGGGTGGTGCATGGCTCCTTTCCCCTTGTGCTGGCTTTTGTCCATATTTCTCGTACTTTTCCCTAGATAAGTGTCCATGGGTTGTCATATTCCTAGGGCCATTTCTTTTGCTACTGCTTCATCCCTTACTTCTTTATTTGTCTTTCTTCCAACTTTTTTTTGGTTTTCTACATTTGGATATGCTTCTTTCACTTGCTTTCTAGTTAATATCCTATCTATTTGGGGGGTGGGGGGCAAGAGGTGAAATGAGTCTCTAGGGGAAAGGGGGGACTTCTAGGTTGGAGATCGCAGGGTTCTAGATCTAGATTTGGCTCCAGGAGATGGGGGATTTGATGTGAGCAAAGGGTCAAAGGGATTGTGACTAATTAAATTTTCTTTTGGCAAGATGGAGAGGGCTTAAATATATTGTGAGGGTTGAGAGGAGGGTTGGACTGGTTGTTTCATGGCTATCTTCTTTTGTTTGACCTGTTCCCATTTATTTTCCAAATCCTCGATCTTTTCATTTTCATTTTCTCTATTTTTTGTACATCTATTTGGAAAATGACCATATTCATGACATACCTTGCATTTGAAAGGGATTTGCTCATAGTCCAGCTATTGTATATGCCTCCACTAATCCACTTTTATTTTGATTGCTTCAGGGAGGCCTTTGCCTAGATCTACTTCCACGCAGATTAAGGCGCATGCATGCATGTTTTCTTTAGGCTCATGCCTGTCTATGTATTTCTCGACTGCATTTCCTATTGCTTTAACTGAATCATCTCCCCAGTAGTGGAGAGGCAGATGAGACAATATTACCCATACTGGAACAACATTTGGGACGTCCATTTCTGGATCAAGGTCTAGTGTCCATTTGTTCAAATACAGTTCCCTTGTATCCATAAAATATGGGTCGTTCTTGAATATCAGATCGCGATCCTCTTTGGTTTCGAAATGGAAGGTGTAGTATCCTTTGCCATGGAATCTGATTCAGATCTTCCCGAATATTGCTGCAACCCAGTTTCTTTCTACCCACTTTTGCATAGTCTTGGGTGATGGTCACAACCCAGTAAACTACCCTACTAACCCTTGTTCTGCCAGAGAGAGTGGTTTTTTCTTGGAGGTGTGGGGGGGAGAGATATTTCTGGTATTTCTTCCATTATTTTAATGAACTTTGAAACTCACAGTCTATTCTTTGCTAGACCCATTGTAGAAATGAGGGAAGCAAAGGCTTTTTCTGTTACTTCTATTTCTTGCTGGTGATCTGTGTGGTGATGATCTTCTTCTTCTGGTGGATCCATCTTGTTCAAACCCCAACAGGAGAGGGCTGTTGAGGGCCACTACTATCTGGGGCAGTATCTGCCTTATCGAAAACTGCAACTGTGATCTCTCCTTCCTCCTTCTACCATTCTGACCTCAGCAGCAAGGGCCACTAAGGTGCAACAAATGTTGCTTCATGCTAGTAGCTACAGCAGCAGCTAGGGCTACAGGCTATCCTCAACTGCTCTCCTTGCCATTGAACATAAAATGTTGGTTGACATATTGTTGATATTGAGAGAAAAAACTTTTTTGTCACATAAAATGAAAATTTTCGCTCATGCAAATAAAATTTTGGCTCTAATAATGAATGTGATTTTCTCTATAATGATACATTATGAGTGAATTTTTTTGTGTCATATGTAAATAAAATTTTAACCCATGCAAAAAAAATTATTTAGTGGTTTCACTTCATATTATACAAAAGTTTACTTCCCTGCCATATGTACCACTTGTTCAAAGTTTTGATAGTCGCAACAAAGAGAAATAATTATTAGAAATATTTTAATAAACTTGAAAAAGCTTCCTTTTCATAATCTCTTGAAAATAAACCTACCTTGAAAAATGAAAAAACATATTCCACTTTTGTGATGTGTTGAAAAAAACATGATAAAGTGATTTGTCAAACATTATGATGTTGTAATGTGATGAGCATAACCTTGTGTAGTATTTTGATGAATATAATATTATTTAGTTGGGTGTTGAAGAAAACCCAATGTCATAATACGATAAATGTAGCTTAACTTTAACACACTCATGAGCTAAGTGTATGCATATGCGTAGCTCATATGACAAACCTAACTTGACATTGTGTTCAAGCATAAGCCTTCTCCAATATCAAATTACAATGCATTCTAACATATCTCAACATCATAATGTGATAGACATTACCAAATACTCCAATGTGAGAAGAAATACATAACATTACATTATGTCTTATATTAGACAATGTCACAATGTGAAGAACATAACCAAACATCAAAATGTGATAAATATTCCATGGCGAATGTGAAAATACATTACTTGACGTCATAATGTGATGAACATTATTCAACTACATTGGTAAATTTGGTTGAAATATGTAACTGTCACAATTAAAAAACATTATGCACTTTCAAAATGTGACAAAGATATCCCAACATCTCCTTCAAATGCAACCCTTCACCAACATGACATTTGGATGTGATCCAACATTCCTCAACATTAGAAGGTGACAAGCATTGTCTAACATTGCAATGTGACAGACATAACCTATCATCACAATGTGTGATATATTAATCAATGACACATTGTGACAAACATTACTCGACAAATGTGACAAACTTTGTTTGATGTCACATGTGAAAAACACTCCTCAACCACATTAATTAAATTTATTGATATATGTCATTTCCATAACATGGCGAACATCACCTAACACTACATGTGAAAAACATGACTCAACATTGTAATTTTCCAAACATTATTTGATGTGATAATATGGTAAAAATAACCCAACATCATGATGTGATGAAAATTACCCAATGTTGTAATGTTGCAAAAAAATCCATGTGAACATTACCAAATGTTGAATTGTGATATACATTACTTGAACTCAGAATGTGATGAACACATCTAGATGTCATAGTGTGACAAAAATTACACAATATTGCAATGTGATAAACATAACCTAACATTGCATTATGATGATTAAAACACGATATGTGACAAAAGTAATTTAACATCACAATGTGACAACCATACCCACACTTCGCATTCAACCATGATCAACCATAGTCAATCATCATCAAGCTTGGCCAACCATTATCAATGTTGTTAACTATGGTCAACCATGGTCAACTAATCTTTTCCATGATGTCAACTATCAACTAGCACAACCACATTAAAAGTAGTTGATATATGCTAATCAATTCCGTTAACTTTTTCAAGGTGAAAAATGTGTTTATTAATGTATATCAACTGCTTTTAATGTGGTTAACATGGTTGTGCTAATTAATGTAACTCATATTTATTAAGTATAAAATGAGATTAAAAATTTGAACCAAATTTAACACATATCTTGATCTAGGAAATTGTGGAATCAAATTTAGCACACTCATTTGAGATAGGGGACTCTTCAACTAATAATTAAACAAGGGAATGTATCCAACCACTACCCATTATGCTTCTTGAAGATAAGATTTAAGGTATTTCTCCCACTAATAATGAGCCAGTGAGTCAAATACTCTCATTTATTTGCTCATAATATTATTAATGTTTTCACTTAAAAAATGTGTATATGTTTTGAATAATTTTCTATATATACAAATAGTGCATACAATTCACAACTCTTTGAAGGCTTTGATTCATGTCAATTACAACTTGTCTTGTTAATATGAGCGTAGTCACCTATAGATTTAGAAATATTCCAAAAAATTCAATGGATATGACAAACATGAGTGAAATGAAACAGTGAATTCAAATAGCTGACTTCACTTGTTTCCATTGGATTTACAAAATACTCTAGACTCTGCAAGCAGCAAAGGATGGCCATCCTATTAAAACTTGGTTTATATACTCTTGTGAATGTATTTCACTAATCAATGACATTTTCTCTCAAAAATAAATCATTTGAAGCTCAGAATAATGATAACATGATTCTCACTCGTAAACCATATCTTCCTTCCTTTTCTTCTTCACCATTGGAATTGCAAAAATTTCTTGTTTTCCTCTTTGAAATTCTATAAAACATCGATTTCATCAAGCCATGATATCCAAAAATATCAATGAAATATTAATATTAATATCAATATGAATACTTATATTCATATTATTATTATACACTTAATAACAATTCATTTACTATCTCATACATTTCAATAGAAACACCATTACATGCAATCTACTAAGATGCATATTTTCCCTACAATGTGAAAAGGATATATTAGTCAAATATTTGACTATATGATGAACAAATTACCTTTAAGAATTTTATCCATAAAATTTCATCCCTAAGGATGAATATTTGTCCCTTAGGAAGACAAAGTTTGTCAAGTGATAGTAACCACTTCTCTTGAATTCAAATTTTACTAGGGAATTATATCCACCCTTCATTCATTTAGTAAACATTGTTGCTAATATGACCAACTATAAAACATTGTCATGGAAAAGGGTTGTCGGGCCAATGTTGACTGAAGGATTGTACAAGTGCCACTTTGTATACTTTTGGAGGCTGAGTCTCATTTGATTTATGTAGGGAGTTGTTGAGTATTCTTGAAAAGTGCACCATATTTAGTAAAAGAAAAATTTAAGAAAAAAATTTCAAGAAGAAAGAAATGGAAGTGAACCATACAACTATAAACTCGTCATCTTCAATTAAATGAAAGTGTGGTTTACTTTCATGCAATTCATAAACTATCTTTGTGGAGTTCATAAAGAATAATGGAGTGTTATTGTACACCACTATTTAAAAAAAATATATGATCTTAATTTTATAATTTTTAAAATTATGAAAGCCATTATATTCTTGAAATTGTAAGGCCTTTTGTTAGTGCAACCTAAAAGGGTCTTAACATTATCAGTTAATACATTTTTTTGAGGTTGTAGCTCTGAATGTCCTCTAATGCACCATAAATCATTTTCCAAATGGTTAAGGCTAAAAATGTTATAGTGGAAATAAATGAGGGATGTATTTCAATATTTTTATATGTTTCAAGAGAAAAATGTATTAAAAATAATAAAAACTTTTAATTATTTAAAAAATAATATATTTGTAATCTACATAGTTGAACTCATTTTCTTATATGGTTTCATGGACAACATATTTATTTATCTTCCATGAAAATAATATCAAATGTGTGTGTGTGTGTGTTTTCTCAAAAAATCATATTTTCATGTATTTGTAGAGCAAACCACCACATTTAGTGACCCTAAATATTTATCGAAATATAGATATATGGGTATATATGGAGAGGGAGAGAGGGAGGGGATGAAAGAAAGAGAGTAGGGGAGTGGGATAGTGATATAGATAAGGAGAGAGAGTATGACAAAGAGATAGAGCTAGAGAGGGGAGATAGAGGGAAGAAGCATAAGGAGAGACAAAAAGAGGGAGAGAGAGAGATGTAATAAAGTGAGATATTTGGGGGGAAGAAAGAGAGAGGGGAGGGAAGAGAGAAGGAGGGAGGGATATAGAGACAAGGATAGAAGGGGGATATGGAAAGGGATATAAAAGGAGATAAAGTGGGAAGAGAGATGGATAAAGATGGAATAAGAGAAAGAGAGAGAGAGGGGGATGGAGAGAGGAAATCTGAGAGGAGAAGAGAGAGGAATAATGAGAGAGGGGAGGGGGAAGAGATATAGAGAGGTAATTAGGGAGAGATGAGAGAGGGAGTTAGAGAGAGAGGAGATAGGGAATGAGGAGATATAAGTAGAGAAGTATAGATAGAGGGAGAGAGAAAGGTATGAAGGGGGAAGTGGGGAGAGAGAGAGAGAGAGAGAGAGGGTGTTATAGTCAAAATGGTACCCCATTGGCCTACTGTGGAAGCAACACAGAACAAAAGATGGAATGCAAGAAAAACTCCATGGAAAGCATACAAAAGACTCATTTTTGCCTTTTCAATTCCCCCTGTACATTAGAAAGGAAACGTACAATGCCCCACGTGGCTTAGAAAGTATATTCGAGTGATCTAAAACCTTAAGGATAGAGAATTGAAGAATTTATGGTTGCTTGAGCACATGGATACAGGTTAACAGGGTCAAAGATGATCAAAATTTTAAGGTAGGGATTAAAGGACCAAATCAAACCCAGTAAGGAAAATGTGTAGATTCATCTAATTACTCTTATTAACTCATATATAATAGAAATACTCTATATGGGGGAAGGAGCGAGGTGAATGTAGGTGAATTCTATTGAAATGAGAACTTATCCCTTGCTTGTAACAAAGCTACAACAACAACAAGCATGGGTGTTAGCTTAGTTCACAGGAGGAGCTGGGATAAAAGATTGTAAGGAGCACAAATATAAGATACATCGATATAATAAGAAATATTACTTCCCCTACCCCCAAAAACTTTATATATGTTTTTAATTAACTTTTTGAAATACATTTCTAGGTTTATTGGTTCTAATGCTAACTTTTATTGTAGGAATTTAGATAGAGTAGATTTGGTTGGTGGTTTTGCAGCTTACATGTGCAAGGAGCTTGGAGCTTGATCTTAAGAGCTTCAACCACTAAGGAAATTAACCATACACTTTTAAAGCTAAGGAATTTTTACGATCCTTTCCCTTATATATTTCGTTTATGCATTGAATGTTTGTAAACAAGATGTAAACAAGTCTCTAGCAGCATCATAAGCGGTACTAGTTAAGAGTGTAAGCATCGTGGTTTCACCATGATTTTCTCTGAAAGGAACATCTTTTCCATTAGGGTATCATTGACTAAAATAAATGCAATATTCTCATAAAGAGAGGGAATAAACAGATAACCAACTCTTGATAGTTGTACAAATTCCTCTTGGATTTTACCCTGCTTGTCTCAAGAAGCCAAGCACAATTTCATGTGGAAACTATCATATGGGTCCATAGGAAAACAAGTCAAGGAAAGAAGCAAAACAAACAAAAGGTATAGAAAATAAAACAATAAAGAAAACACTACTCCTACTCCTAAGTTAAGCAGAGCATGGGCCAACTGACGTGAAGTGATATTTCCAATGCAACCATCATCATTGGTTGACCCATGCAGGCAACAACATGATTGACAAGAAAGATATTCAAGCATACCAATAGACAAGAAAGATAAAAAAAAATGCAAACCAGATCATTCAAAGCTTAAATGCATCTAGAAAAAAGTAAATCTTGAAAGCTCATGAAAGGCACTCTACAAAATTATCATGGTGTCCTGTCACATTCCACGTGGAATATAAGCGTGTACACACCTTATAATAGGAAAAATGAGAAAATATGAATAAATTAAAAAAAAAATCGCTTCACAACAATGCATTCTACATATGAATCCTCCAATGCATGAGCAATAGGATCGTGTGATTCTAGTGGAGGATTCAAAAACTTTGATATGGATTGATCTTCAATGTGAACAAGAGAGTGATGAGGAGTGTTATGAAACCAGCTCAAGAAAAGATATAAAAGATAGATCAACGACTTAGAATTTAGCCTCTTCGAGGGGGAAACCTCCTTTACATTACATAAATGAACAATTCTTGGATGATACAAATGA
>APFE030057012.1:7196-17638 GCA_000404065.3 Pinus taeda
AATCATGGAATCCCATCCCTCATAAACCTCTCCTAGGATGGGTTTGTCTGTATCTGCAAATCGAAGCAAAGAAATGATAGGGTCCATGATCCGAATAATTAGATCTGCCCTCTCCCACCAAGCATCATCTAGCACTGTGTCCTTCACTCTTTTAGAGGCTACCTGATCTGTCTTTCTCCAAAAAGACCAAAACTCAGAAATAACCATGGACCCAAGAGCAGTCTTGACCTCCCTCAACCTCTTCAACATCATGAATGAAAATGCAAACCGTGTATCAACAATCTTCAACAATGATAGATTGTTGTACTCCTGGTAGATAGTGAGGGCATTTGTATGATTTTGCATAAAGCTACGGATATGTCTTGCATCCTCAATAATGCTTCCAATCCAAAGCACATCAGAAGCAATGGATTTCAGTTCTAAGTTCAATGAATGGACAATGCAAGGTGTCCAAAACACTTGCGGATATTTAGCTTCCACAATCATGCCAGCAGCCTTGCAAACAAGTGCATTATCTGTAATGATTTGCACACAAGAATCAACACCTACATCTTCAATAACTTTAATAAATAACTCACCAATAAATTGTGCATCCTTGTATTTGCCAAGTGTAGCCACTGCTTTTATGAAAACTGCACCACTCATGAAACGACCCATCTATAAATACAAAGAACGCAAGCATAATAGCACGTATACGGTATATGCATATGATAGCTACATATGCATGTGTTGCATACACCGCACTAGTATTTTATACTAAATTGATTATAAGTGCTAAATACCATGACACTTCTTGGAATAGAAGTTCTGCTCATTCATCAATATTGCGTAATGCATGGTTAGATCTTAAAAGAGGACTATACATATTATATGTTCCAGATTATTGATAAAATTATATTAATAAATTAATAAAATAAATGTTAAATATTAATATAAGTAATTAATTAAAAAGGGGATCCAAGTATAAAGTTTATAATGTTATATTTAAAACAAATATATATAAAACAATGTGATATGTTTTAAATGTTATAAAGTTATAATGATACGTTATATAGTTATAATGATACGTTATAATATTATAATGATACATGTATAATGTTTTAAATGTTATAATGTCTTAATGATACATGTATACACCATATAATGGTCATATTAAAAAGAATAATTAATACATACCTTATGGTTTAAAACATAAAGGCTTATTCATTCACGACTATAAGGACCAGGAAGGGATGCATAAGCACAGGCGTGTTCTCTGTAGGGTGAGTGGTGGTTGCAGATGGAAGGACGGTCACTGCCAAGCCAGAGCATAAAAACCACGGGACATGGAATTCGGGGGGGGGACACAAAAACCAAAAGGAAGAATTCAGAAGCGAAGGGAATTAGCCATTGGAAGACCTTGAGAGTTTCGAGGTTCTGGGCATGAGGGAACAGTCAGCTTCTGTTAAGAAGCTTACTGGATTGAGCAACCAGGGTCTGCTCAGTCTGGCTGGGTGGATTCGGTCTCTCAGTAACTATAGTAGCATAGCCGGAGGCATCTTCAACTACAGGAGTACAGGTAGGTACCTCAACAATCCCGTTAATTGATTTTGTTAGGTTTCTGTTGAAAATGTTACAGGTTCATGCTTTAAATCCCTTACTGTTTTCTGTACATCTGTTCTCGGCTCTTACAACTCAAGGAAGACACCATGAAGTTGATGATTGGGTGTCGTGCTGGATTTGTCCATTCATCAGAAACAATGCTAACCCCAGATGTTGGCCATGATGTTACAATAGGCTCAAGCAGTTTTGGCACCTCTTTTTTTGCCTTTGTCAACAATGTGGTTCTTAGCTTCTCTAACCCAAGAGGCACATACCCTGCTGGAGCCCCTTGAGTTAGAGATCGAGTTAGAGATCGACACATCTCAATAAATAGAGGTGAATGTGCAACATTAAATGATATGAAGTTTTGATAGAAGAAGAAGGCAATGGTGAGATCAAGCTCTTGCCATCTCTCTTTTTGGAAAATCTTGTCCATTGGACCAAGTGCTCTTTTTTTTATGCTTGTCCCCCAGTAGAAGTAGAACTCTCAAATGGAAATTTGGTGGTGGCTTTCCTCAAAAATGGAAGGGGGTCTTCATTCTTGGGTTTTTTTGATTTTGAAGCCACATGTTCCATACCAACATTGGCCTCCTTTTCCAATTCTTTTCTTTTTGGTAAAGAAACAGCTTTACAAGTTCCAATCCCACAACCAGGTAAAGCCAACAAATGTGATTTCACACGGTAATATGTGCTTTTGAAAGAAATGTGACAAAAGTTGCATTTCCATTGCACATTGCCTCGTCCCTTTCCCTTGGTGTTTGGCCCATCCTCTCTTGTGACATATTTCCACAATGGATATTTATTATTGGCTTTAGGTCCTCTTCCCTCAACATTACTTGTAGCAGACTCTGATGATATTGGGGGAGGAGGGGCATCTCCACCCATGACATTCTTGCCCTTCCTTTGCCCCTTAACTGTTGCCTTTGATTGAGCCATGAATACTGTAAAAGAAATGAACAAAGCATGCACAAATTTGTAACAAAAAATCATATACCAACTGCTGTAAGAAATGCAAAAAAATGGAGGTGAAATGCACTTACCTGGTAGTTGATTCTCCTTGCTGAATGCTCTACTCCCTTAACTTCTTGCTGCAAACCCTTCTCCACTTGCCAACAACTCACAAAACACTTGCCAAATGAAAATATGCGTGGCTGTAATGAGCAAATACGCCCTTTTCATACCCACGCAGGTCACTTTTTGAGCCTAGCGAGTCCTGGAAAACAGGACACGATTCCCAATATCGTGACATGCTGCCAAAAATCGTGACACGCAGTCGGATTCGACGTGTCAAAAAAGGACACGACGTGTCATGGGTTTTGGACATGAATCTCGAGAGAATCGCGTCGAACACGATGGATTCGGGATTTGTGGGGCCTATAGGACGAATTCAGTAACTTAGTCCATGAGATATTATGCCCCGAAGATATCTCAGAAGATTCTTGGCACCAATCCAGTGAGGCTCAACCAATTATGAGTTCACCATGCTAGTTGCAAAACATATGTTCGGAATCCAATTGCCTCTTACTTCTACAAATGAGAGGGTTTGCACCTGTCAGAAATAGTTTGTCCGCATAAGGTGCCGGTATGAGAGGTCTATCATCCATAACCTTCGGGTAATGGTTTGGATTGGTTTCACTCCTAGTGAATCTCAGCTTCATCAAACAGCTATCAGTCCTCTCATACTACGCCCAGGGTGTTTTGCTTCAAGCCATAAAGGGATTTCTTCCACCTGTATACATGAGATTCCCGTTCATAAATCTCAAACTCCACAGGTTGTTCCAAACCTGTGGACCTGCTACATGAGGGGAATGGTCTCCTTGTAAGATTTTCCTTCGGTACATCTCAGACATGTACTTTCATGCTCCTTTTGAATTCAAGCTTCCCTGTCACCATCTGACTCACAGACCTTCGGTGCTACGTGACAATGGACATGGTCCCCAGTGGACTTCTTGCAATTTGATACAACCCTGAACTCAAAAACATCTTTGAAAATTCTATTTCAAACACATACCTTTCCATCGATGAGTGCCACCCTAAAACCTTTGACTTCCATTTCCGAGATGGACAGCAGGTTCTTCTTGCAATCCAGTACATAAAAGAGATTCTAGGGTTCCTTGCTTTGTTTGAAGAGTCGACCATTTCCTTGATGATCTGCATAACCAGTCATTCCTTTGATCATTGAAGATGTCCCTGAAATGATTGTTATCTTCATCAAGAGATGTGTCTCAGCAATTTGGACACTCCTTCGCATAATGGCCGAACTTATTTCAAGGCATTCGCCTTTCCTTCCACCCTTTGATCCGAACTTCCCAATGAAGTGATCTTTAGGTAGGCCATTAGAAACTTCCGCTGCTCCATTCTGATAATATTCTTGACTTCGATTTCACCCTATGTGAATTAGAAGAGGGATGAGGAACCCATTGATCCTTTTGTCCTATCCCAGCTATTTTCGGTGATTGCTCTCACTCTTGCTTGGGCATTGTCTTCACCTTAGCTCCGATACCATGCTAATTTTAGGTATGTTCTATGCCAGAGCAATTTATTTCAATTTCTTTTCCACATTAGCAATCACATCAGCATAACATAAACTGCAGATAGAACATAAATATAAATCGTAGAAGACAAGTCAAGACAAGAGGACACAAGATGTGGCACTAGCTAGGGAAAAACCCCACAATGTGGGGAAACCCTTGATCAATTCTTCTTTTATGTTCTTCAAAGTTTAGCAGAGAAAGAGAGAGAGAGATAGTACATTTACAATAGAAGTCAACACTTTGACTTTTGATATCTGCGTGAGATCAGTTGAGGACATATTGCTTCAACTGATTCTCTAAGGTGACTTTTTCACCTATCATAGTGCTGTATCTCGTCCATTTGCTGCACCTTACCGAGTAGCACCATCATGCTGTATCATGCATCATCATGCTACTCATGATCACTATGCTGCCCATGATTTCATACATCATTCTGCTCCATTTATCATCATTCTGCTCTTGCTAATGTGCCCATCATGCAGCTGTCCTTCTGTTGCTTCATCATGCTGCAACATAGTCCTTCTGTTGTTTCATTTTACAGCAATATGCATATCAGCCTTAGCTGCTTGCTATGGCTTGTAGCCTAGCAAAGCAGCTAGACTATAGTTCCAGAATCCTTCACACAGTCCCATTATTTGCTGCGTAAAGGGTTTGCTGTTCTCCTTGTATAAGGAATCAGGGCTGCGTATAAGGTGCCTTCATTGACAGAGTTTAGGGCTGCTTGGATAGTGTATTATGCCTCCATTTATGACTGTGTTAAGGGGTGTTCCTATTGACTGCATATAACAGTGTATAAGTGTCTTCATAAACAGCATATTACTGTCTCATTGACCAGCATATATATGTTTCCATGAAGAGCGTATTCTATGTCTCATTGACCAGCGTATACACAGCGTATCACTGTCTCATTGACCAGCATATATATGAACAGCATATCTATTGACCAGCATATATATGAACAGCGTGTCTATTTCCCATTGACCTGTGTATGTATGTTGCATTGAACAGTGGAATAGGTGTCTACATATACCTGCGTATATGTCTCCAGTCTACATATACCTGCGTATATGTTTCCATTTACCGCAGAATATCCTCATGATGAACAGCGTGAATTTTCTCTTCATGAACTGTATATAGGTCTTTATGATTAGCGTATGCGGATAGGGTGACTCCATTACAGCATGTATATATATCTCTATAGCTGTGAATATATATTGCCATTGCTGCGTTGAAGGAGTCTCCATTGACTGCGTAGATTAGGGCCTGCATGCCTCGTATTAGGTCTCTGTCTGTTGCTCATCCTCATATGCCTGCAGCTTCCTGCGGTTAGGGCATCACCCTTGGGCCAGCATATCTTTAGTTCTCTCCTTCTCCAAAAACCCAGACGTGGAGAGGAGATCACCTCAAGAATACATGTGTTAAATGACTTCAAATCCTCACCAATTTATACTAAAGGTGGATGAATGAATAGACATGTCTATTGGGCTTCTGAGCCTACTCAAGTTGCTGCCGACTTGACATTTGATTTATAACATAAATAAATTCATAACTTCATAAATACTTATCGGAATCGGATGATCTTTAGATCAATCCTACACCTCTCGATGAGAGGGATCCAATAAAAATATCAGCTGCCTTAAATAAACTGATCCACCTGGAGTTTGGCCCTAGTTGCCAATTTTAACAATTTTTGCATGAAGAGGCTTCTTTGGGACAGATTGAAGAGATTCTTGTGGAATTTTGTAAGTTTATTGTTTATTTTTTCCATTTTTGCATGCTATAATATGTGAATTAGGGTTTCTATGTGAGCCATGTCATGCTTTATTTCTCTTGAAATATTTATTCTTCATGGTATGTGAAAGTGTTTTCCTTGAATGCTTCAAGAGAACTTTGATATGTGCATCTCTTGAACTTAAAATATCCCATTTAAGGAAGTCACTAGGGTTTGTAAGAAGAGAGTCTTGCTCTCTCACCCTGCTCATCGAGACCGTCTTCATAGAATTTTCCCTAAAGGAATCCATTGCACAATTAGATCAAGGCACGAACATAGTAGGTGTTGATCAAACTCTTTTTTATAATTATTTTCTCTCCTCTCTAAATTCTAGGTATCTAGGGTTAGGGTTAGTGTTTTTGTTGAAATTGTGCTAAATAGTAATTTTACTTGATGTGTTATTGTCCTCTTAATAGGGATTGCATTTAATAAGTTGAAAAAAAACAAAATCTAGCACTAATTGCATGATAGATCCTATAACTAGGGCTGATGTCATCTATTCTTTGCTGTTTCATGCATGTTTCAGCCATAAAAACTCACTTGCATACCCTAAACCTTGTTTACTTAATTGCTAGCCTTGATCCTTCTTTGACCTATGCTTGGAAGGCTATTTTTTCTCGCTGTTATATGACATTGTAGACCATATCATTGAATATTTATCAAAGCCTAACTTATAACAGCGCTCTAATCTATTTAAGTTGTCTGAGGATAGAGTAATTGAACCTTGGTAAAGAGTATCTTTGCCTTCTTGGGTCCACCGGTACCTTATGCCAATCATTAGGACTTGCATCACTTTAAACCCTTTTTGTTGAATATCCTTTAGGTGATCTATATAGGGAAGCCTTCCCTGTGGTTTAATTCACCACTAGACAGCGGGAGAGATGCCATTGAGGTGACAGTGGTGGTTGGTCTCTTGTTCCCATAAGGTCTAGATTTGCCTAGTGGGGCTTTGAACTAGTCCTGCCAGATATTGCGATAACAGGAATCATAAGAGAACAAATTTACAAAAGTCTGGAGTAGATATGGCTGGTTTGCTAGATTCTGCAGTAATAGGAATCACAAGAGAAACAAATTGGCAAAAGTCTGGAATAAATATGGCTAAGATGGAATAAAAAGGTCGTCCACTTTTTTTTTTGCATCTCTGACTTATCATTACTGCCATGCATCGTAGAAATAAATAGATAAATAAATAAATTATATTAATGTCCATGAATGGCCAAAATTATTAAGGTACTTTGAAGAAATAAGTCTCTCTTCCTGCCAAATTTTACTGTGTGCATTTTTTTCTGCTTTTTGTACATATTCTGTATATTATAGGACATACTTGAGGAACAAGGGACAAATACAGATGCCTTCATGGTTGCTTATTTTCAAAGTTCAATTCAGAAAAATGATTGCATTTCTATCATGTGCCGAGTATGGGAACTAGCATATTACCATAGGTTGGGACTAGATGGCATTTACAGGAAGCACTTTATTCATATAGTTTTAAATCTCCATTTCCAAAACTTGGAGTACAATGACTGGGGATGTTTTAAGGAGACCATCTTATGATGTGTATAAGGTAAATGGCCTAGAAATTAGATATCCAGAGGTTTCACCGAACTGTTCATATTGGGTTAAGGAATTGATGGTGCAAGGGTCTCTCCAAAATGTTTATATTGGATGCTTTTAATCTTAAATTTTACAACTTAAATATAAATTCTTATTTTGAGTTATATTGTATAGAAATCCTTCCCAATTGGCATGCATAATGTCTGGTTAAGATTTTGGTAAACATTTGTTTTAATTTTTCTGAAAGCTCTTAATGCTTGTTTGCAGAATTTTGATAAAGTAACAAATGCAGTTGCCCTTGCTACAAGTCCTGTAGTTCGAGCTCTTATTGATCCAGATGGTGCTATGCGAGATATACGCAATCTGGACAATGTCAGAAAATTATCCTTACCCATATTGTTTTCTTATTGACTTATTATGATGCTAGAGCCTTTTCTGGAGATTGAACTGTGTTTGCGTTTGTGCATGAATGGAAACACAGTTCAATCTCCAGAAAAGGCTCTCGCATTGATATGACAAACTGTGAACCTTCGAGTTATTATAAGTTTTTTGTATTTTCTTATGGGAAAAGAAGAGAAGAAGAATAGACTCCTAGGCTTTCATAAAAATGTAATGAACTTAAATGGAATTGTTAATCTAAGTTTTGTAAAGCAAGGATGCATGCATGTATTGGGCATTGACAAATGCAAACACAGTTCAATCTCCAGAAAAGGCTCTTGCATTAATATGGCAAATTGTGAATCTTCGAGTTATTGTAACTTTTTTGTATTTTGTTATGGGAAAGGAAGTGAAGAAGAATAAAATCCTAGGCTTTAATAAACTGTAATGAACCTAAACATAAATGTAATTGTTAATCTAAGTGTTGAAAAGCAAGGATGCATGCATGGATTAGGCATGGAGCTTTAAAAAACAGCATAGTGGTACTTTTGTAAAATTAATAATTAAATGGAAAGGGGGTTTATTTGAATAAGTTTTTGACTTCGTTTATGAGGAGGAAATTTACCAGATACAACCAGACTGAAAAATAGAGCAGTGCTATGAGGTGCTGTTATCTTTTAGATCTGATTCATACAAACATAAGAAACAGTGTGACTAATTAGCCTAGTGTCACTATTACTTATTCCTGTGTTTGGACTGATGTTTCTTCAGTCACAAGGGGGTGCCCCTAGTGTTCATGTACTGTCAACACTCAGAGAATCTGCATGGTTAGTACGAATGATCAGCACACAAAGCAATTGCCCTTGACATGCATGCAAGCAATCAAGGACACAAGAAAGATCAAAATTAAATATTATGAGATATTTCACTTCACAACAGCTAAAATATGAAAGAAAAAAGAAGAGTGCACATGCACTTTAAGTGAATAAAATCAAAGGCAATTAGGCCACCCACACTAGTGCAATAAATCAAGACTATTCAACCACTAAATTTGAAGAGCTGTAAGAGCACTGCATAATTAAGCCTTATTACCTATGAAACTGGATTCGTCATTTTTTCCTTAAGTGTCTGAATCCTACGAATCGGACACGATTACAGGGAATTCGAATCCCAAAAACGGGACACAACGTGTCTTAACAGGGTATGCTTGAATTTGGGTCGTGTCCCATTAGGACACAACGTGTCCCGAATTTGGGATTCGAATCCGGTGAAAGTAAAACCCACGGGCATTAAAAACAGTGCATTCCTTTTTTTATTTACCATTTTCTCTCATTCCTTTTGCAAACAGTGAGCTGTGGGTTTGCTGTTAGAAGTTTGGAGCAAGGAGCCAAGGGTTTGGAGTGCTCGACAAGTAGATTCAAGCACCAGGTAAGTGCATTTCATCTCCATTTTTTGGCATTTGTATTACAACAATTTGTATATGCATTTCTTTTACAAATTTGTGCATGTTTTGTTTTTTTTTTTTCATAGTATTCATGGCTCAATCAAGGGCAGCAGGTAGGGAGCAAGGGAAGGGGACGAATGTCCCCATTGGAGATGCCCCTCCTCCCCCAATATCATCAGAGTTTGCTGCAATTAATGTTGAGGGAAGACTTCCTCCTAAAGACAACATTGAGAAATATCCCTTGTGGAAATATGTCACAAGAGAGGATGGGCCAAGCACCAAGGGGAAGGGAGGAGGCAATGTGCATTGGAGATGCAACTTTTGCCACAATAATTTCAGAAGTACATATTTTCGTGTGAAAGGCCATTTGTTGGCTTTACCAGGTTGCGGAGTTGGAGCTTGTAAAGCTGTTCCTTTACAAAAGAGGAAAGAAATGGAAAAGGAGTTCACTGTTGGTATGGCAAATGTGGCTGCAAAATCAAGAAAAACCAAGAATGATGACCCCCTTCCATTTTTGAGGAAAGACACTACCAAATTTCCATTTGAGAGTTCTATTGGGGGACAAACAGCAAAAAGAAAGGCAATTTCACTTGGTCCAATGGACAAGATTTTTCAAAAAGAGAAACAGGAAGAACTTGATCTCACCATTGCCTTCTTTTTCTATCAAAACTTCATATTCTTTAATGTTGCACGCTCACCTCTATTTATTGAGATGTGCCAAGCCCTAACTCATAGGTCTCCATCATGGTATGTGCCTCTTGGTTCAGAGAAGCTTAGAACCACATTGTTGACGAAGGCAAAAAAAGAGGTGCAAAAAATGCTTGAGCCTATTAAAGCATCACGACCAACATTTGGGGTTAGCATTGTTTCTGATGGATGGACAGATCTAGCACGACACCCACTCATCAACTTCATGGTGTCTTCCTTGAATGGTCCAGTGTTCTTGAAAGCAGTGGATACACTTGGAGAATACAAGGATGCACAATTTATGGGTGAGTTATTTATTAAAATTATTGAAGATGTAGGTGTTGATTCTTGTATGCAAATCATTACAAATAATGCACCTGTTTGCAAGGCTGCTGGCATGATTGTGGAAGCTAAATATCGACAAGTGTTTTGGACACCTTGCATTGTCCAGTCATTGAACTTAGCACTGAAATCCATTGCTTCTGATGTGCTT
>APFE030057019.1:0-12158 GCA_000404065.3 Pinus taeda
GATATGGTCAAATTTCATCATTTATTATCAAATTGATATTATGCCACTTTCGTGATTTAAATGAGTTGAAATTTCAAAATCCGTATAATAATGTTGAAATTTCAAAATATTTTTTTTAAGATTGTTGACTGTTTTAGAATTTAATCACTTGTTTTCATCTATTTTCTTAATCTCCGCCCTAGGCAGCTTAAATTTCCGAGTGTTTGACCATCCATCTGGCCATAAATTTCCATCCGTTTCTCCCCACGTTACTCCATATTCACAATCTCCCTCCGCCTTTAAAATCGCGTTTTTCTTTCCAGCAGCTCTCCCTTCCACCTCTCAGTCCATTCATTCCACATCCCAAGTTTCGCAGTAATAATAAGTTTAACACTGTCGAACATCATCATGTCCGTACCTTCAGACAAGTTTTCCTCATTACCAAATGAGATTCTGGGATTCATCCTCTCTAAAGTCCCAATCAGAGAGGCAGACAAGTTTTCCTCATTACCAAATGAGATTCTGGGATTCATCCTCTCTAAAGTCCCAATCAGAGAGGCAGTCAGATGCTCAGTTCTTTCAAGAAGATGGAGGTTTCTCTACACTCAAATACCCCAACTCAAAATATGTCCTTATCTCCTCTTGCAGGGGCCTGTCACACCGGATCCGTCATCGATCTCGACGGCAGAGAATGCACCTTCAGACCAGCTTTCCTCATTACCAAATGAGATTCTGGGATTCATCCTCTCTAAAGTCCCAATCAGAGAGGCAGTCAGATGCTCAGTTCTTTCAATAAGATGGAGGTTTCTCTACACTCAAATACCCCAACTCAAAATATGTCCTTATCTCCTCTTGCAGGGGCCTGTCACACCGGATCCGTCATCGATCTCGACGGCAGAGAATGCACCTTCAGACCAGCTTTCCTCATTACCAAATGAGATTCTGGGATTCATCCTCTCTAAAGTCCCAATCAGAGAGGCAGTCAGATGCTCAGTTCTTTCAAGAAGATGGAGGTTTCTCTACACTCAAATACCCCAACTCAAAATATGTCCTTATCTCCTCTTGCAGGGGCCTGTCACACCGGATCCGTCATCGATCTCCACGGCAGAGAATGCAATCTCCAGCATTCTGCAATCGCATTGCTTCGATCTAGAGGCCTTTCATCTTTTCAACAACACTACAGGCACTCGCACCTACCCAATTGATAACAACTGGGAATTTGGCCGCGAAAGCGTATGGAAATGGGTGCAGTATGCAGCAGACAAGAATGTCCAACACCTCCATCTCGGCTATTCCAGGGTAAAAGAAATCCCGCCTCCTGCCCTTTTCTTTTGCACTCATCTCACTACGCTCACACTCAACAATTTCGTTCTCACCCATATTCCAACACATTCTTCTGGATTCAACCATCTCATTAGTTGCTCCTTCACAGACATGCAATTGACAGATGATTCATTATCCTGGTTTGCATCACATTGCCCACTTCTGCAAAAGCTCCAAATATGTTCCTGCACTGGCCTGAATAAGCCCACCATCTCCGCTCCCAACATTTTGCTTTTAGATGTAATGGTATGGGATGAAATAGAGGTTTTAACGGTCAATTGTCCCACAATTAGAATCGTTGAGGTATATTTGGTACATGATCTAAGGGTGAATGGGGTGTTCTTTCACGAGCTTTCAGTTCTGATTGTTACGCTAGAAATGCAGTGCGAAATAAATGTGATTGGATTGAAAATGGATTCGACTTTCATCGGCGAATACGGCGAATACGACAGTCTCTCGGCGCAGAGATTTGTTGAGATAGTGGGGAGTTTCAAAGCTTTGAAAAACCTTGGAATTCACATTTGTGATCCGTTGCCTGAAAGGGAAAAGGAGATGACTTTTCCTCTTATCAGCCTGCTGCAAGCTTCCTCATCTTGAGCACCTGGTAATAAATGGCGTGTTTCTTCTGGTAAGGAATAGTTCCTAGGGTTATGATTAGTATTTAATTTCTGTTTTTTTGCTATTTAAGTCGAAGTTAGAACGGAATTCTCTTTGTAATGCAATGCAGGAATTAGGTAGAGATAAGTTACCAGCGCGTTTAAGCCCCCCACTTGCCAATCTGCGGTATGTGATGGTAGAATTGAAGGAATTTGACGAGAGAGAAATGGACGTGCTGGCGTGTTTGCTTAAGAGCGCTCCTGCTCTTGACGATCTGCATTTCGATTTGCCTTTGAAATACGAGGAGACGCAATACACCCGGTTTTTAGAAGAATTGGTAGAACCATGGCGAACAACATCGTCGTCATGCCGGTGGCTTCATAGAATTTTACGCCCCTCCCAAATGAGGTTCTGAGCGTCATCTTTCATGTTTCATGAGACAGACATTCAGATGGGGATTTAAATTTTAGATGCATCCATTATTATTATATTATGAACCCCGTTACCATTTTTCTTTTTCACTTGTTTCATGTTCACAAGTGGTTACTGGGTCGCTACTATATTTACAGAAATATACTATATTTACAGAAATATTGGAGCTTGATTAAGGGGCCTATCCTGTAGGGCTTTGAAAACAATTGATCTTGTGACCTCCAGAAGGGGAGCACTTATTTAACCAGTTGAGCTAATCCTCAGGGCTTCCCATTACTATTTATCATGAAAGTTTAAATTAAAATATCTTTTCAAGTTGGGTATTGCCATTTATTTCGTAATGGTGACTTTTTACTGGTCCACATATTTTTTTCTTAATAATTATTTTCTTAAATTTCAATGGGAGTTGTTTCTTCAAAAATCTGTAATATCTTTTATGTTTGTCAAGATTATTATCTTCTTATAATTTAATAGGAGTTGGTTCTCTAAGGCCGAGGCACTTATTTAACTAGTTGAACTAATCTTTAGGGCTTCCCATTGCCATTTACATTATGAAAGTCTAAATTAAAATATCTTATCAAATTAGGTAATACCAGTTATTTGATAATGGTGACTTGGTAATGGTGAGTGTTCACTGGTCCACATATTTTTTCCTTAATAATTATTTTCTTAAATGTCAATGGGAGTTGTTACTTCAAAAATCTGTAATATCCTTTAAGTTGGTCAGGATTATCATCTTATAATTTTATGGGAGTTGGTTCCTTCCCATTGAAATTAGAAATTGTAAAAAAGAATTCTTATTTTTATTTTTATTTTTAAATGTATTTGTTAATATTTTTTATTGTTAAATGTAGTTGTAATAAATGGTACCAAAGTCAATTACTCAAATATTATAGACTATTGCTAAATTTGACTCAAGTTTGGGTAAATCTACTTTTTCTTGGAAGATAAGGGTGTCATTTTTGCGGGTGACATTGGGAACAAGTCAATGATTAGATGTTAGATTTCTCAATTATTTCTTCATCCTCCCTATCGCTGTGAAGGATGTTGGATGTCTTAGTTGTTTATTTGTCCTCTGCCCTAGTGCCATGAGGGAGGGGTTTTTGGTCCAAGGCTTGATCCTATTAAGCAAAGTCTAATTACTTTCAAGGATTTGGTTGATTACCCATAGGGTTGGGACTTGGCTCACTCCCTACTTGAATGTGCATTGAATGAAGCTTTTTTCTCCCAGTTTTCTCTCATATCTACGCCCTACGCCTATGAACGTATTGGCATGCCCTTTATTGGAGACAAGCTTTCATTAAAATCAATTGAAAAACCATTTCCTAGAAGGAGGGCCAAATCACGTCACTATAAAGGTCTCCATTTCCAAACCGAGGGTTTCAATCTCTAGGGAATGCATATTTCATTTTTTCTAAAGTGACAAAGGTACGAGGAAGGGCGTCCCTCTCTGTATCTTTGTCTCAAGATGGTGAGTATGTACCAAACATGGTATTTAGGATTTACGTGACTCCATAAATAAAAATAAATTGAAGTGTGCCAAAATTAAGAAAAAAGATGATCACAAAGTCATCCTTGGGAATGATGTTCCGCTCCACGAGGTTGTGAATAAGGCAGACCTCATGATTATTGGTCAACCTTAAGGTTGATGTTCCAACATAAAAACCCTTAGCGATTGGGAGGCATGGGAATGCAGGACATGTTGAAGAATTTGGGGCACATGTAGTTAATGAGATTCTTCTTGACATGATAACTATTTGTGAGGCATTTTCAATTTTCTTATTATGACAATCTTCTCTTTGAAATTATTAGAGTGTGTGTTTCTTATTTCATCAAATAGCTAACAAAAACAAAGAGACAAGAATACAAGATGTTGGCATTCTGCAAGGACCAAAAACTCTCCCTCTCGAATAGGAAAACCCACACATAATTATTCTTATAGAGATTCCAATTGATGAACACCAAGAACATGACCCTTGACTTACTATGCCACTCCAAGACCAAGACACCAATCCTCTTCTTTGTCACTGTTGAGATAATCATCATTGATGTAGCATTGAGGTCATCATCATGATCTTCAATGCTACTGCAACATCTCTGCACTTTCATCGAGGTCTTAACTATACCATCGAGATATTATTAAGGTATGCCCTTAGGCCCATCGAGGTCATGACTACTACTCCTTCGTTGTGATCATAACCTTGTGGCAGAGTCTCCATTGAGATCATATATATGCTTATGATAATGACTGTAGAGAGTGTTACTATAGGAACTTCTTTTCCGAATTATGTTGAGACTATGTCGACTAATGTGGGATCTCTAAGACTCTTGTCATCACTGCTATGCCAAGATTATACTGTCTAGAATGATGAGACATAGTGTTCCCCTCTTTCACTAAAACCCTTATCATCATGCTTACGTCGAGCACGTTACTATTTATGTAGCACTCATCTAAAGCTATAGTGATTTCATCTGAAGTTTAAGCCTTATGTGCAGATAGAAAGTCATGTAGCCATCCAAAATTTGAGTTCATGTACCTATGAAGTAGTAGAGATACTTCTATGAAATTATAGGTTTCTATGGTGACTCTAGTCACCTATTTATAGGTGTTATGCCTCCATAATAAGCGAACATGTCAATGTGAACTTATGTGTATATTTTATTGAGTTGACATGTCATTTATATATAATTTGAGGCTGAATTAGTTGATCTCTCCATCATTTTTCTGACAATTTTCTTCTTTGGAGGATGGTGCTTGTCTTTGAGGGTTATTTGACACTAGCTTGACCCATATTCATGCTCAAGAATATCTCTTTAACATAGCTTCGATTCTTTGACTTTCCTAGACCTTTGGAATGAGCAAGAAACTCTTTTGAATAATCTACAAAAATAATATTTCTTTTCTTCATAAGTACAAAGATCAAAATTATAGTTATAAATACCGAACCAAGTTACAATTCTCTTCAACACTCCCTCTTAAGTAGGGAGGTATTTACAATGGTGCTTGGTCATTCTCAATCTAAATAATTTCTCATAAAAAGGATTGGTAACCCATATGTTATAACATCATAGTAACCAACATTTTTTATAGCAAGGCCTTCACTAACAACTCTATCTCTCATAAGATCAAAGGAAAATGTTGGTGAGACCAATGATTCATAGACACCTTTATCATTATCTCTTAAGGTACATACCCACCTGGGAGTTCACTAAGTATTACCTTCTAGGACTATTTTATCTTGGATTCCCAACCCTCAAAGAATATTAGTCGTCTTTCCTACTCTTATCTTGGATTCCCTACACATCCTCAAAGAGCATAAAATTCCAAATGATTACCCGATTTTTTATTCTTTCTTTTGACGTGAAGACAAGAATGTTGTGTCTATCATGTGTCTACATTTCCGTTCATGACCTTCACCTAGACTTACAGTTATTAGTGTTCGTCTATTGTGTTGTCCCTCACTCCTCACTCATTGCTTTGCAAATGGTCAGTTGTCTAGGATGCATAAGAGAAATGAATTTAAAGCAATTTCCTAACCCGAAAAATCTATAAGATCTTGGTTAGAACCTCTCCATTGCATAGTGTCTGAAATGAGCTTTCCAACAATATATAGAAGTCCCAAAATGGACCTCTCCATCAAAAGATATGGCATATGGAAGATCATGAGTCTTGTTGCGTTGAACTAAGGAAAATAATTTATTAGAGGACCCCAGGCATAAAAAGTTGAGCATATTGAACATCTTACAGTCCTGCATCCCGCTTGACCCCCGTAGTTCCTTATGCGCCATCCTTTAAGGAATTGTGGGGTGGGAAGAACGCCAATAATTTTAAAGCATTAGAGAAGTGCAGAGGTCGATTTACAGTAAAACTATTTAAAAACCAAGAGTAGGAGGACCCCCTTGCTCTCTCCTCTGGGGGAGCCACGTCGCACACTACTCGCAGTACCATATCCCATAACGCTGCAGTCCCACAACTTCACACTACCTGCAGTCTCACATCCCACATATCACCGAGGTCCCTGGGCACATACTTAAGGTTATCGGTAGTTCAAAGTGTCGAGTGCCAATATCACGTCCTACAAGTCCTGTCATCCTACAGGTCCCTGCATACCACAAGTCCCACAGGTTTGCAGGTCCTGCCCATCCCCACATCCCACATCTCGGTGATCTCTTAGTTTGGCAATCACATTAAACTCCAAAACTTTGCCGAGAACTGATCTTACGATATAGTGTGAAATAACCTAAGAGGGTTGAGAAATATAAGAGAAAAAAGCATGGAAAAACCAAGGCAAGGTCACTCATTTTTCTCTCCTCCATATGGTGGTATGGGGATATGGTAAATCCCACATCTTGCAATCCGGAAATATCGATGAATCAATGAAATTTTCATTTCAAGACCGTGTGGGGGCCGATTCTATAATACAATGTAAAAATTATGGGAGGGCCCAAATTCATGAACAAAGGAAATGCACGTGAAAACAAGGTCAGGTAGGCCTTTTTCTCTCTCCTTTACGGGGCCACATGGTGGCATGCGATTGGTCCTTAGAGCTGAAATGGCAGTTAATGTTATCGATGATGTGGTAGTATGGAGGACACATGGCAATACATACGTTGACGTGGTAGGGGACATGTGTCACTCAGCTTTAGCATTTTCATGGGTCCTATTGGGCCATTTCTGGGTGACACATGTCACCACTCACACGTGACACATGGCAATGATGACATCGTCCCTCATATCAGTGATCGCATGAAATGAAAATTATTTCCTTCATCGATGCTCCTCCCCAGCTACGATTGCGATAAGGAAGAAGCCCCCCGATGCAATATTTAATAGTCTCTATTTGATAAAGATTTCGCGTCCAAACTTCGGTTAATGCAGTGTAAGAGAAAATCAAAGGGTATTTCGCATTATTAAATAAAAATTCCCCCTGACACAAGTTTAAAGGCCTTAGCGCCTAAAAGGTTAAAGCCCTTGGTCTTAGCCCGCGGTTATATGAAGAAAACAGAGATATGTGCACCACATCAAAGGGGGGTTAAGGGGGAAATCAAAAAGTGCTTGTTTCACCTATTTTAGAGGTAAAAATCTCACTGCTGACAGACATCGTTGTTACACTACATCAAGGCATGGATGGTGCAGGATTTTGTAGAGCTTTCAAAGACATTTAGCTCGGCAGTAGGGGTCTTTAATGGACGGATGGTGCATTCAAACTATGTGTGGGAACTTTCATGAGAAAAATAATCTGCAATATGCATCCAATGTTGACCCCGAACATAGCTGTAACACTACATATACAAGATCGAGCATTCAAAACCAAGTGTGGGTGCACTCCAAAATCGCTCTTTATGACCTGCTTCCAAGGTCGGAACTGGAGGAAGTAAAGGCAGAAATGATAGGAGTTAGCTGAGCATAATAGGAAACCATACCATGAGCTAGATGTAGCTTGAAGCTAAACTAATTACAGGAGTAAGCGCAGATATATTGCATTAATGTTTCATATGTTTTGTGATCTTGTGATGTTCTTTCCTTTATGAGGCAATTACTATTTTTTGTGATGCTTTTAGGACAGAGAGCCTTCCCTGGCTGAGATAACAAGTTGATCTGAAAGTTAAGACTCAACCCAGGGATATTTTGTACCATATCATGATTGATAACGAATCCATTCTTCTTATAAATAGGGGGTAGAAACAGTGAATAAAGGTTCCAAAATCTGCAAAGAGAGGTTGATATTTTTGTGAGACTATATCACTTAGTTACATAAATCTTGCAGAATATCATAGGAGTGTTGGTGATTCCCCCTTTGAGTTATTACAGTGTGTTGTTTACTATTTTCATCCATTTTGTCTATTTTCTTCTATGAATTCATGTAACAATAAATGCTCTAATATTTCATACTTTCCTACAGATTCATTTGCATTGAGATGTTAATATAGATGCATGTTTGATGGGTTGAATTTATATCTCTAAACTGTACTACATCAATCACAACATCCCGTTTCTTTTCAATCCATTATATCTACTTGTAACTCAGATAATTGTAGCAAATATCATGGTTTGAGGCTCTATGCTTTTAATATAAATTTCTTGTTTCTTTGAGCTCTACATTTTTAGTTATCCGTTCTCTTTGTCTTCTCTCATTTATTCCATAAAGATGATTAAATTGTAAGCCTTTGAAGTGCTCATCCTCCACTATTTTCTATTATATTTCTAGAAATTGTGTATGTGTAGAAATATTGAAATACTTGACCTGTATCTTTGGATGAAAAAGCAACTCATGCCTCTTATATATGTGTATAGAACATGGGTTATGTCTCCTCCTTCTGCATAATCATTTGAGACACACCAATTTAGATGTACCCAAACACTGGTCTTGTAATCAATCTAAGGCTATCTCTGGGAGCAACATCATCTTCTGGCACCATTGTTGGGGAACATAATGAAGGATTTTTCCCCTATGATATGGAAAATTGAGCACCCTTCGTGTAGGTGAGCAAAGTCTATTGTGATTGAATTCACATCACCTTGGCAACTCCACACCCCCCTCATTATCATTCATCACCCTAACTTTTAAAATGCCTCATAATCACTTTGACACCTCTCAGTAGAAAGCCCCATTTGTCTTTGACCCTGAAAAAATAAATTTTTGGAATGTCTAGAAAGAGAAAACTCCCCCTACCTGTGCTACCATCTCACTAGCCTTCACAAATTCCTCCTAGAATTCTCAGACCATTGTTGCTCATTATTCAGGATTGGTTCCTAAGATCTTGACAAACCCTGCTTCCCCTCCAGCCACTATGGTCTTGACCCCAGTTCCTCGAGAAAATTTTAATCCCACTCCACTAATTCGGATGGCTCTTCCATGACTTTTTCTAAATATATATGCACCTCCCAATTTACGTCAACCCCTAAGTGGTATTTCCTAGGACTACTTAAATCTTCTCCCTAGGCTTAATGGGTAAGATGAAAATTCTTCTTAGAAACACATTCAAGCCTTTTCTGTTTTTGCTTTGAACCTGAATGTAGAACATCTACACGTGGTTCTGAGACTTTTTGTACAATGCCTTGATGGAGAAGTGACAAAATGGTTTAAAGCCCTACCAAATGCCTCCATCGCCGCTCGGGAGGAACTTGAAACCTTCTTCACACAAAAGTGGGGTGAGAAGAGAAATCATGAGTACCTCCACATAGAGTTCAATGCCATCTGGAAGAATCCAAAGTAGGATATCTCATAATTTAATAAGAGGTTCAGTAAGCAATATAACAACTTTCCTTCTAAGATAAAGCCTCCTCGAGTTGCTACTCGTGTAGCTTACGTGGGAGCCTCTGAATCTGAATTTTGTTTTACCTTAATAGAAATTAAGTCTCCTACTTTAGATCAACTCCAAGTCCATGCTTTTGAAGTAGAAGCAAATTTTACCTCAACAAGGAAGTCAATTGGAAAGCAGGAAACCACTGGGAATAGAAGAGGTAAAGAAGAAGCTTCCTCCTTTGGTCATATAAGAGAATCACCAAACCTAAAGTTGGAGGAGCTGGATAAACTCATCATGAGTTTGTCCCATAAGGTTGGAAAGCTCGAAATTGAGAACACAAGTCTCTCCAAATAGAATACTCAAGGCAACAAATGAGGATATAACCCAAAATATAGAAGGCCCTTTTTATAGATACTTCCAAGGGAGAGAAAGGAATATACGGTTCAGATCTGTCATCCTCTATATTTAGAAGATTATCCCAATGAGCAATGGTAAGATACATAGGTGGTGAAGGGAAAATTATATTCTGCTTTCTCTAGAGAAGAACATGGAAATATGGCTCACTAGGAGGCCATTCATGATAGAGAAACAACAACAAAGGAGGAAGATATAGATTATTATTATAAAAAATTGGCAGATTTCATGCAAGAACAACTACACCAAAGGTATGATCAAAGATCTTCAAGAAAGAGGTCAACGAAGCAAAAACAACAAGAACCAACTACCCCCAAAATATTCCCTCAGTACCATATAACGGGAAAGGTAATTTGAATCCTAACCCTACCAAGGGAAAATTCCCCTTGAATAAGGAAAGACATATCTCAAAGGGTCACACAGCAAAGGAGGCACCTGTACTGTAGAAAAACACTGGTGGTAGTGAAGGAGAAGGAGAGCTAGGAGGTATAGAAAATACCCAATCTACATTCAACCTTCAAAAGGGGCTTGAATAGGTAAAGATTTTTGTTCCACTGACTGAGCTTCTGAAGCAACGTACCTATAAAGCTTAGGTATCTCAATTCATGCATCCATCAGTCTCACCATCCACCCATGATTCTCTAAATTTTCCAGAAGAGAGGCCAATAGTGGCCTTTGGGCCACATTTGGAAGAACTTGATCCTTCTACTACACCTTTCTATGTGACTCTGGGAATCCATGACCTCCTTTTTTATAATTTCATTTTGGACTTTGGAGCCTCCCACAACCTCATGCCATAGGAGGTAATGGAACATATTGGCTTGCAAATCACTAGGTCCTAGAACAACCTATACTTCCTTGACTCCAAGAGGGTTAAATTTTTGGGAATGATAAAGGATTTGGTGGTGAACCTGGCTTACATCCCTATGAAGAGCATGTTAATGGACATAATATTGGAAGATATACACCCTCATTTTGGCATGCTGTTGTCTAGATCTTAGGGTTCCAAGGTGGGGGGCTTTATCAAGTTCGATCCAACTTATGCCACCATTCCCACCTTTGGAGGAGAACAAAGGAGGATATGTAGAAAATATAGGTTTCTAAAAACTGTGACCTCAGTTAAAGGCTCACAAAACTCCCCAATGTATGGAAAGGAAAGTAACCTCTCTTGTCTACTAGAAGAAGATGAGTCTATCTTAGAGGAAACATCAGTCCATCTAATATGGCAGGAAGAACATCAACATGCAAGTGAAATCAAAGTATGGAAATTATATTTTGGTGGAGCCAATTCCAAAGATGGAAATGGGGAAGGAGTATTTTTGGTATCTCATGAGGGCTACATGATACCCCTCTCATTCAAGATAGAGTTTGAAGTAACTAAAAATGTGGGGGAGTATGAAGCACTTCTCCTTGCGTTACAAACTACAAAAAATATGAATATTGAATACCTAAATCTTAAACCTATTGAGAGAGCCCTCTTAGGTTGAGGAGGCTAAGCCTTAGCCAAAATATTGGTTTGAAAGAGTTACTCAGAGTCTACTTGATCAGTAGCCTATCAAAGTTAGATGTTGTGATAAAATTTTGATCCATGGAAGTTGATCCATGGCAAGAACTCTCGGCTCGGGGGTGAACTAAAGGAAGTTAGTTCTAGGTTGGGTGGAGGTACTTGATTTTACAAGTGACATTATTAAAATTTCTCTTGTCGGATTCCATTGCATGGGATGTTGCTCCTTACCTTGTAAACTTTTGAATTGTCTCAGCATATGTGTATGGATACATGTGTGATATTTCTGTAGGAGGATGATTGAATAATGATGCATGAGATAACTATCTATGATGAATCATTATGTTTTTAAGGTTACCATTCTATAGCCAGTGGTTGAGGTTATTCAAGCTAGGCATTTTGCACCAAGAATTGCATCCACTCAGGATCGTCTTAACTATTTATTCACTATGCTTCGTATTTCATATGATATATCTCTCAATAATAATTCCGACTATGACAGTAAGACTATGATCATGATATACGGATATGCTAGCTAGAATATATTTATGATAAAATTTCCATTAATGTTTGGGTTGAGTTAGTAAAGGAATGAAATCATTATTCATAATCTTATCATGTTGAATGCCCGTGATTCATTCGTTCCTCCAACTTGTAATTC
>APFE030057024.1:0-14407 GCA_000404065.3 Pinus taeda
AATCTTGAGCAGGATATTTTTCTTTATTAGCCATACATACAGTCTCTTCAGAAGATTTAGGGACTGTCTTCTTTCCAAAGGCTTTTTCCCTTTCAGCAAACTTTTTCACAAGAGATTCAAAGGTTATATCCTTAAGATTTCCATTTGCTTGCAAAGACTCAAGATAATTGGAGTATGTAGGATATAGTGCCTTGAGAAAAGCAATAAGAGATATATCTAGCTGAACTTTAGTGGAATTGATATCATGCACTATAGATTTTATTTCAGATGCAAGAGCAAGAGGGTCATTATTTTGCAGTTCAAGAGTGAAGAGTTTAATCATAAGTTGGACGACTTCAAGTGCAGAATGTGAGTCATAGAGCTCTTTCAGCTTTTGTAAAGCTTCAAAGGCAGTTGAACATGTTGTAAGGTGACGACTCACCTCCTTATTTACAGATACTGCTATTAATGCATAGGCTTCGCTGTTCTTGTTTTCCCAGATGGCAAGCTCTTTGTCTGATGTAGGTTTTTCTGGGTCACTGTCTCCTTCTCCGACACACACTCCTTTCCACAGCTTATTGAAAATGAGGGTGTGTTGTACCATCCGGGACCAGTCATGATAGTTCTCCTTGCCAGTGAGAACTATTCCTATCAATAGAGATGATTGAATGCATTCTGTAAAAAAGTTACTTCTGCTGATATAAAAAACTTTTGCTGATATATACTTCTGATGAAAAAAATTCTCTTAAAAAAACTTCCGCTGCTTTTAAAAAAAAATGATTTTGCTATGGAGAAAAAATCATTAAAATTCTGCTCACCATATATATCTCAGCTCATATATATCATTTAAAATTCTGCTATCACCATATATATCTCAGCTCATATATATCATTTAAAATTCTGCTATCACCATATATAATGTAAAAGTGCATAATTCACATAACATTGACAACCGATACAGCCCTTAATCTTTGTAATGGAATGTCTAACAACAGAGAATACGAAGCCAGCATCTAAAACTGGTAAACCACGAAGCCTTTACACTGCAACTGAAATTCATTTCCCACAATCTCAAAGGCCACCACGCAGGCGCAAGACAAGGATTCCTTTTGAAAGTTATGATCGGCGAGGTTTCAAGGTGGTGCTCCATAGCACGCGGGCAATGGATGCAGGTTCCAATGAACGCTACAGATTTTAGAATACTGAGACTAATAAACCTAAAAACTAAGAAATGGGACAACAGCTCTACAAATATGGTTCCAGTATCGTTAAGAATGCCAACTCCTGCTGAATCAAAATTTGCTCCATTTAGCATCGAGAGACCACGGAATTCAGGATCCGAATATGATCGAAGTCGTGGAATCCCCAACCTCTCGCAGATAATATCAGGGACGTTTTTGCCATTAGAGAATCTTCCAGTGGGCTGATGAGTAGGGAAATCGATACCAAATATTTAATACAGGCGGAAAAAAAATTCTTCATAACGTTGCAGAAAGGCGAAGGGCAAATAGGAGGTGATAGACTAGGACGGATGGGTAGGAAACTGGCGAATGCAAACGGATGGGTGGGAAACTGTTCCAGAGGTTCACGCGGAAATAAGAAACTGTTCACGCGGATCCATTGCCCAATCCATTAAAAAACAGTCATACGTTACCATGTCAGGCGTTTCAATGAAGGCAGCGGCAGGCGTTTCAATGAAGGCAGTCTTTACGCAGCGGGAGTCTTCAGCGATTTCAGGGATGCCAGAGACGGAGCAGCTCTCAGGCAGGGGTTACAACTATTTCTGAGACTTGTGCTCTGATACCATGTCAGGCCAGGGTAACTCCAGAATAAATGAGCGAGAGAAAACTGATTGATATTATTCATTAGCTAACATATATTTATATACATAAATATGGCGGATCAGTTCATCTTTTGGATGACTGTCCAGTTCACCCATCCGTTTCAGATTAGGTGTCAACAAAAACTTCCAAAAAATATCATTATAGACAACTCCAAAGTAAATTCAATCATCCAACAACTTTACGGGCTGGAAACTGGAATGTAAATAAATGCGTATCTTTCCGTGCTGATAATCTTGGAATGGAAATAAATATGTATCTTTCCGCGTGGATAAGCTTGGAAATACAATTGATGTGATCAGCGATCAAGAACAGAACGGACTCCAGTCATTTCATATATCTCACGTTAAAAGTGTGTTGTTCCTATGGGCCACGACGGTATATATCTATACACACGTGACTTAAACGAAGTTTCAGTTTCAAGAATGCACGCACCTTTGCACTCTAGAAAATTAAGTATGGCTTCTTCTTGTTTTCATGTATTTCGGTTGAATTCTATCTTTTCCTGTGGAGCTACCTATTTTTGGGCCTAATTCGGACGAGAAATTTTGAGACAAACGCCTTAAAGTAAATTCAGTCATCCAACAACTTTACGTGCTGGAAACTGGAATGGAAATAAATGCGTATCTTTCCGTGCTGATAATGTTGGAATGGAAATAAATATGTATCTTTCCGCGTGGATAAGCTTGGAAATACAATTGATGTGATCAGCGATCAAGAACAGAACGGACTTCAAGTTGGTACCACTAATTTCATATATCTCACATTAAAAGTGGTGTTCCTATGGGAGTTGTCTATAATGCGACTTTTTGGAGATTCCGGTGACGGAATTCGGCGGAAGAAATGAGGTTAAATCTTGATTTTTAAGCAGTTAAAATGGTTTTTTAACTGCATATTTGGATTTAGCCCCCTGAAAAACCCCTGGGAGCCATTGATTGTACAGAAACTAACTATCAAACTTGGGATTCCAATGAATTGCTGCCGGATTTTGACCAGAAAAATCCGCCGGAAAGCTTTCAAAAAGTCGCGTTATAGACTACTGCGTTCCTATGGGCCACAACGGTATATGTCTATACACACGTGACTTAAACGAAGTTTCAGTTTCAGGAATGCACGCACCTTTGCGCACTAGAAAATTAACTATCTATGGCTTCTTCTTGTTTTCATGTATTTCAGTTGAATTCTATCCTTACCTGTGGAGCTACCTAACACTCTACTGAAACCCTTCCATCGAGACACGTCTGCCTCATTGGGTAGCCCGTGCATTGAATATGACTTCACAGCATTCTGCCCGCGATACGCGAAGGCCACCTAACAGTCCATGGATACCATAGAAACATCAACCAACATATCAATTCAAATCTGTGACGAATGCAGCCTTTGGCAATCTCAGCAATTATACCTAACAGTCCATGGATAACATAGAAACATCAACCAATATATCAATTCAAATCTGTAATGAATGCAGCCTTTCGCAATCTCAGCAATTATCTGGCAAAATCATGGAACCCTGCCCTTACGTGACTGATCCCAACATACTCAACATTTACTACCGCACTACGAGGCGTAACCCTTCGAACCTGTCACTTTTAACCCTTTGAACTTGTCATACAGATGGCATAAAAGTCCTAAACAGTTTCACAAGGAAACTGTAACCCTTTGAACTTGTCATGCAGATGGCATAAAAGTCCTAAACCGTTTCACAAGGAAACTGTGGACTTTTCCTGTATGGTTATTGATACCACGTTGAGTAGGTAATAGGTAGGTGTCCAAGATATATCGCAGAACGTCAGCGTCCCGCGTACAATACAGTATAAAATGGATCTTGGCTTCTTCCTTTTAGCAGTACCATCATATCTTTCTGTTGAATCTCTTCCTCGGCAGAAACTATCATTACAATTATATCCCCCCTTGAGATTCTTCCAGTAACTAGGGTACTTGCTGCAATATCTCAATTCATTCATCCATCATGAATAAACTAGCAGAGGTCTTTCACTTTGGCCCCCATCACAAGTCTACGTCTGGACAGCAAAAGAAAATTAAAGGGTTTGTGGTGCTACAAAAGAAAAATGTTTTAGATTTTAGCGATTTCGGTGCAGATATCCTAGACGATCTTAGCGAGCTGATTGGGAAGGGAGTTTCATTCCAGCTCGTCAGCACATCTCAAATCGATTCCAGTGGGTGCTGCTTTCCCTTCATATAGATTCAATCCTCAAGCTGCTTTTTCCTTTTGATTCACCCATTTTTCTATAATTTAATATGTAAGCTGTTCGAAAATTCATCTGCAGGCAGTGGAAATGGAAAGTTTGGCGAGAAAGCGCTTCTACAAAACTGGATTTCTACCCCTGAAAGACTCGTTACAGGCCAGACTACGTATAATATCGATTTTGATTGGGACTCCGACTTCGGACCCCCTGGAGCTGTCTTCATCACTAATTCGCATCATGATGAGTTCTTCCTCAACTCACTCACGCTTGAAGTTCCCCATCATGGCAACGTCCATTTCGACTGCAACTCGTGGGTGTATCCCGCCTCTACAGACAATAGAGGCCGTATCTTTTTCTCTAATCGGGTATGTAGTGTTATGTGTAGATTAGATATGTAGTGTTATGTTTAATTCCTTAGAGTGGTTTAGGTAAATTTGTTCGGGTTTTAAAAGTCTAGAAGTATAAGAATTCACGGTTTTGTTAATGATATTTATGTTGAAATCTAATGGTAGGTCTAGATCTGGTGTCTAAGAACTTGTGCTTTTGTCAATAATTTTCATGTAAAATATTACCTATTTGAAAAAACTTACAAAATCAACATAAAATCCTTTTACCTTTTGCCTACTTCTAAAATCATTCACCAAAATTAGAGATGAATAGCCTGAACAAAAGCATGGGTTGTGTAAACAAACTAACCTTACATTGATCACATCTCTGAGATCGAGAACAACGTCTTGAATGGAACTGACGAATTATGTGCTACTAACCGTGTTTTACTGTAATATGCAGAGCTATCTCCCTTCGAATTGTCCTCCCGCGCTCATAAAACTGAGGAGTGAGGATCTGATCAGCCTGAGAGGCGAATATGATGGAATGGCAGAGACCGAGAGGAAGGAAAAGGACAGAGTGTATGACTACGATTTCTACAATGATCTCGGAGACCCAGACAAGAGTGTGGAGCTCAGCCGACCAGTGCTGGGAGGGTCTCAACAGTTCCCATACCCGCGGAGGGGCAGAACGGGCCGTCCTCCTACAAAAACAGGTTAGTGCATTTGTAGTGCCGATCTATAAAACAACACAACCCTTATTTTCCCACTCAATTGTGTGGCATTCGTTGATTTTTGGCATTACAGAGCCCGCTACCGAAAGCAGATTGTCATTAGACATGAGCCTTGACATCTACGTTCCCAGAGATGAACGTTTTGGGCATCTGAAAATGTCTGATTTCTTGGGGAATGCCCTCAAGTCAGTCGTCCAATTCCTGATACCAGAGCTCCAATCTCTGTTCGATCCAACCCGGAATGAATTCGATTCCTTTGAAGACATTATAAAGCTCTACTCCGATGGGATAAAGCTGCCCGACAACCCAATTCTGGACGCTATCACGACTCTCATCCCTCTTGAGCTCATCAAGGATTTCCTCACAACAGACGGCGAAAAGTTGCTCAAGTATCCGCTTCCTCAAGTTATTGCCAGTCAGTACTTTTCTTCTAAACTGATCCCTTCATGTTCTTATTCTGCATTAAATTTAATCGACCTGATTTTAATTGAAATTGATACAAATTATGGAATGAATGGACACAGCTGACGAATTTGCGTGGAGGACAGACGAAGAGTTTGCGCGCCAGATGCTGGCCGGTGTCGATCCTGTTGTTATACAGAGACTTCAAGTAATTAATAATTAGCAAAGAGCCGGCCCCTCCCTGCCATTATCAATATACAGAACCTCCTTTGATATTTTAGTTATGGTAACTTCACATTGTTTTCATGTTCTGAATGATTGAATTGACAGAGTTTTCCTCCGAGAAGTAAACTGGACCCAGAGATATATGGCCCTCAGATCAGTTCTATTACGGCTTCACATATACAAAAGAATCTCGATGGGCTAACAGTAGAGCAGGTATCATCCAACCGTATACTTGTTTCTTAATCATGAAAATTTGATATAAAATAATTTATGTGATTTAGTTAATAATATTTTGAAATTTGATATTTTTGACGGTTCTAAAATATATTTTATTTTTTAAGTTGCTTTCATAATGACGTTTCCAATGAATTCATTGTGCCTTTAAATAGACTGGACTACATAATGTGAAAATATTATAGACGAAACCATAGGTTACCAAAACTGATAAAGCTGACTTAAATTTACTATATGCATGAGTCTAGTTTACTTTAAGTAAACTAAAAATCTCCACTTTAAACTTTATTTGGATTATGTATAAGATAAAAAAAAATCTTATGAAAATAATTTATACTAATATTTTTCATGAATGCCCTTTAGTTATAAAATGCCATCCTCTATAGTTATAATGAGTAATGATAAGGAACAAGCTAGTTTTACTCGTTTTACGTAAAAATGTTTTTTCTATCTTAAATTTGAGATGTTCTCACCATATTTGTGATAATGCAATTCATCTTTTGAGATTTGTTCAGAGGTATCATCTTCTCATGCTTTATCTAGAACCTATTATAATAATGGTTAAAGTCATTGCATGGAATAATACTCTCTACCATTATTTTTCCTCAAACAATTCAACAATATGTTAGTATCAATACTATCCACTATTATTTGTCTTCAAACAACATGATGTTTTAGAAATATTTCAAACATGTGGCTTTTGCTTTTCATGAAATGGGGCCCAAACCTTCCCATTTGCATCATCTATGAATATTACAAAATATGAGGCTTTTTTGACCGAACCAAATACAACAAAATGTAATACTTCTAATATATTTGTTTCCCTTTTAGAACCACTTCTCATAAATTAAACTCTTTATACAATTGTGTATGCCTAATGATTAAAACCCTCTACTTTCTTGTAAAATATCAAGGATTCAAATCTAATCTAAAATAAAATATGCACACCTCTATAGAGTTTAGCAATTAACTTTATTCAAGTGTCTTCTCTTATATAATAATATTCTAATGAAAACAATAAATCGATAACCCATAACCCCGTAAAATAAAATAATTTATAAATTAAATAAAATAAAATTTAATAAAAATTAATGAATTAATAATAAATAATAAGAAATTTAAAATTATGAATAAATAAAATTTATTTAAGGCAAACTTCAATTTAAAAACATATAATCAATGACCGATAACTACCATGAATATTAACTTCATGACTAGACAAAATTTACGGTAACAAAAATTAAATTATGAATAAATAAATAAATAAAAACTATTTAGGTCAAACTTCAATTAAAAAAATATATCTCTTATCGTTGGAAAGGTGTATATTAAGTTATTAAAAAACTTATATTCCAAAGTTTTTGATCCTTTTGTATTTATAAATTAATATGATATGTCTCTTCCCTTTGTCTTTATAAATTAATATGATATATCTCTTATGTATGGGCAGATGTATATGAAACTACTATTTTGGATCACTTTCAAAGATACGTATTTATAAATTTATATGATATGACGTATGTTCAGAGTATGGAGGACAACAGGCTGTTCATTCTGGACCACCATGATGTCTTCACGCCTTATGTGAACCGAATCAACGATCTGCCGAACACTAAGATATATGCTTCTCGCACAATTCTGTTCCTTAAGAAGGATGGCACATTAAGGCCAGTCGCAATCGAGCTGAGCCTACCCCCTTCACATCAACGCCGCGAAAGTGTTCAGAAGGTGTTCACTCCTGCAGAGGAAGGCGCACAAGGAGCTCTATGGCAGCTCGCCAAATGCTACGTAACCGTTAATGATTCTGGTTACCATCAGCTTATCAGTCACTGGTAAAATCATGCAGAATCTGGGAATATACATGCAGAATCTGTTTAGTATTTACAATAATATAGGGTCCCAACTTAGTGATGGTGGGATTTTTTTCAGGCTTAATACTCACGCAGTAACGGAGCCATTTGTCATCGCCACCAACAGACAGCTGAGTGTGATGCATCCCGTGTATAAGCTACTGAGTCCCCATTTCCGAGACACCATGAACATTAATGCTCTGGCTCGCCAAATTCTTATAAATGGTGGAGGCATTCTTGAAACAACAGTATTTCCTGGAAGGTATAGCATGGAGATGTCTGCAGTAGCGTACAAGGACTGGAGGTTTGACGAACAAGAGTTGCCTGCAGATCTCCTTAAGAGGTAATCATAATCAATACTGCCTAATCTCGATCTGTGTCATCCTTTTGAATTTTTATTAATATGTACTCAAAATTTGACAGGGGGATGGCAGTGGTGGACCCTTCAGTGCCCTACGGGCTGAAGCTGATGATCGAAGACTACCCTTATGCTGTGGATGGATTGGAGATATGGTTCGCAATAGTTTCATGGGTTAAGGAGTACCTGTCACTGTACTACCAGAACGATGATGCAGTGAAATCTGACACAGAGCTGCAAGCATGGTGGACCGAAATAAAAAATGTTGGTCACGGAGACAAGAAGGACGAGACATGGTGGTACAGCCTGGAGAGCGTCGAAGAAGTTGAAAAAGTAATAACAACAATCATATGGGTAGCCTCGGCTCTTCACGCTGCGGTTAATTATGGGCAATACTCTTATGCCGGATACATGCCTGATCGGCCCACCATCAGCAGAAGGTTAATCCCGGAAGAAGGGTCCCAGGAGTTCTCAGAGCTGGTGGAGAATCCGGACTTGGCTATCCTTAGAACTCTAAGTAACAAATTTCAAACCACCCTTGGTATAGCCCTCATAGAGATCCTGTCGAGGCATTCAACCGACGAGGTTTACTTGGGGCAGAGAGCCACGAGTGAATGGAGTGATGATAAACGCGTGACAGAGGCTTTTGAACGTTTCGGAACAAAGTTGAAGGAGATAGAGAAGAATATAAGAGAAAGAAACCAGAATGCAGAGATATTGAAGAACAGGTCTGGTCCGGCCAAGGTTCCCTATACTTTGCTTTATCCAAACACCTCGGATCTGACTCACAAAGGAGGACTTACTGTCATGGGAATACCCAACAGCACTGCTCTTTAATTTACTCTATGCCGTTATATCATATATTAAAAAAATGGGTCATTAGTAATCACAATGTGATTTATTAAATAATATTAGTTTTATTCCGAGGCATTAATTCATAATGTCATATGTATATGTATGTTAAGGAACAGATGGTGCGTTGAAATCCATCAATTAATAAATAAAGATATTAGTAATTCATTTGATATATAAAAATTCATGACTTTCGGATCTTGTGGAGGTATTCCAATTGAATCATATATATTTATCTTCATTTTATTTCGTAATTCAATCTGCAATTTGGTCACAATTTTGACGTTTTGAAGTCCAACCCGCTTTCCCCTGACCAACTATCCTTTTAAGTCTTATTCCACGATGAAACAACCGTGCACCTGCTCCAGTTCCTTCTTGTTGCCGGAAGAAAGTGGTGATTTGTCTCCAATCTTGTACATTGATTAAGTTTTGTCTTGGCCAACACTGATTGGCTTATGTTGACTTCGTAGGGTTACAAAATTTCGCCTCTTAGATTATAATATAATATAATAATTGCAATATTATGATTTTTTTTTTTTCATAATTATATTTTTGATAGCCATTAAATGTTTGAAAAAATTAATAATCAAATCACGATATATATTTTTCAAAAGGATTTTTTTCAAAAAATATTTTGGTTAACGTGATTTAATAACAATGAATTGTTTAGTCTCTTGTGGTTAAATACACATAATTAAAAAATGGCAATTCATGGCTAATTAAAGATTAAAGTATTAAAAGCATGTCATAATGAAGAATAGTACATTTATTTATACAACGAGGTGGTATATTTAGAGATGACCAAGTCTAACCATGTGGCAATAGTGTTAGGTTACAACTCTAAGTAGTTAATGCATATATACGAAAGGCAAAAAGGAAAAACGATTAAAGAAGAATGAGATGAATAAAATTTAAGTGTAGTACAAACTCTACTTGTGATGACATGTTATAATTATTTAAAGACAACTTCGTATAATGAAATTGCATTTCACCATAGCCATTACAGTAGAAATTGCAGTTGCTAATGAAATCAAACTGAAATTAATAGAAACAATTTTTTTCTACTAAATTCTGCAAAAGCAAAACTAATGATAGAAACGCATGCAATCATTCATTCACAATGAGCGAAGCTTTTTACTGAAGAAATCTTTTAAATACATATTATATTTTTTAATATGTAATATATGTGCCCTATGTGTTATGTTCTCCGGAGAAACTAAGTCACTTGTCCCATGTATTTTCCTGTCTTTTGAGTTCATGTTTTTGTATCATGTGACTTAGCTATTTTGGAAAAGGGAGGGCTAATATTAAAGATAAAAATCAAACTTGAATTGAAAAGGAAGGAGTTACAGCTCACAAGTGAGTACTGCACCTGGAGACTGTACTCAAACAAAGAGAACTCTCTCCTTACACTCTATTATTCATCAATGAAAGATTACATCATTAAGTACAACAGGAAGTTGCAACCAAACTCCTAAATTCTAGGAACAAATCTTAAACTAAGGAGATACATTACAACTTGTGTAACCATTTCTCCATTAATACAAAATAATATTAATTATTTTCAACTCCCCCCCTTAATGGAAAAAGGATTGTCCTGAACTCCTAGCATCCCTCTAAACAATTCAAACTTTACACGCCCAAGAGGCTTAGTAAAAATATCAGCGATGTTATCACAAGTTTTACAATATTCAACACATATTTCTTTTGACTATAGTTTCTTTCGAACAAAATGAAATTGAGTATCGATGTGCTTGGTATTTTTATGAAACACTGGATTGTATGCAAGCTTGATGGTACTCTGGTTATTAGTTTTGATAATAGTTGATTCTTTCTGCTCCTCTCCTGCATCGTTGAGAAGTCTTCTCAACCAGATAGCTTCACATGTGGTTGCACACAATGCTTGGTATTCAGCTTCACATGAAGATAGAGCTACAATGCTCTGCTTTTTGCTACTCCATGCTACGACCGTAGATCCAATGCTGAATGCGTAACCTGTGATAGATCTTCGATCATCCAAGTTACCTGCCCAATCAGAATTTGAAAAACCTACTAGAAAAACATTAGAAGTGTCAGTGTACAAAACGCCATAATTACTAGTACCACTAAGATACCTCAACACACTTTTTGCTGCGACCCAGTGAATTTCGAGTGGTTTTGACATGAACTGGCTCAACACAATAACAGAATATGTCAAATGTGGTCTAGTTGTACTCAGATATATCAAGCTACCAACTAGCTATCTGTACATAGTGGCATCCACCTCTTTAGTTCCATCGTCACTGCTCAACTTTAAATTATGCTGTAATGGTGTTGCTGCTGATCTACACCTTGAATTTCCAGTTGGTGAAATTCGATCCATCAAGTTTGCTAGACTTGTGGAGGTACGATTCTATACTGTTATTCATATTGGACTGGTAAAATTTCTGATCCTCTGATGAATAATTCTATCCAACTAAACACTTTCAAGTCACCAAAAAAACACCATATACCAGATCCGAACCTCTGTTTTGCTGAAAAATAAAAAATAAAAAATTGTACCTTCAATGAGCCACCACGGGGCAAGTCTGATCTACTGCCACCGAACAGATCAAGAACTCCAATGCGCCACCACCGGGCAAGTCCAATCTGCTGCCACCGAACAGATCAGGAATTCCAATGCGCCACCACTAGGCAAATCCGATCTGCTGCCACCGAGCATATCTGAAGCTTCAAAGTGCCACCATCGGGCAAGGCCAATCTGCAAAAAAAAGAAAAATTTGCAGATCTTCCAAAGAGAAAGAGGTTGGCGCTTCTCGACAATGAAAGACCCGCGTCAGAAGCAAAATCGACGCGAGGCACGAAATTGGCACGCTTAAGGCTTGATTTTTCACGCCAATAGCGATTTTTGGCACGTCGGCGTGACTATCCCTCTCAAAACCCGCACCAAATGGCGCGACTTTTCCTTAAAAAACCGTGACAACCCTTTGTTCCGCTCAAAAATGGCGCGACTGTTCCCGTCAAAACCGCGCCAACCCTTTCTTGCGCTCAGAGATGATCAGTTAGCTGAGACCTGTGTTACAGGTGTTACTGTAGTCCATCTGATCCTACGAATCTTCTGTATACTCCACCGCCACTACAATTATGTACAAGGATGCATCCTTAAAGAAAAAAAATTAACGTTGTCCCTACTCTGTGCTCTGATACCAAGATAAAAATGAGACTTGAATTGAAAAAGAATGAGTTACAGCTCACAGGTGAGTACTGCACCTGGAGACTGTATTCAAACAAAGAGAACTCTCTTTGTACACTCTACTATTCATGAATGAAAGATTACATCATTAAGTACAACAGGAAGTTGCAACCAAACTCCTAAATTCTAGGAACAAATCCTAAACTAAGGAGACACGTTACAACTTGTGTAACCATTTGTCCATTAATACAAAATAATATTAATTATTTTCAACTATTAATCTTTTTATATTAGTAAATGAAGTATTATTTGGGTAGGGAAATGAATATAAAATTTGAAGTTGGTGAAGGTAGGGAAGAAGTTTGAAATTTCTGAATGGAGTTCGGATTTTCCACAGTGTTCATATTTTATGGTCGACGTTTCGAGTCTGAACCTAGACTCATCATCAGGACAATTTACGGTCGACGTTTCGAGCCTGAACCTAGACTCATGTCCTGATGATGAGTCTAGGTTCAGGCTCGAAACGTCGACCATAAATTGTCCTGATGATGAGTCTAGGTTCAGACTCGAAACGTCGACCATAAAATATGAACACTGTGGAAAATCCGAACTCCATTCAGAAATCACACCACAATAATCTGCAAGTTTGAAATTGATGAAAGTATAAAGAAAAATATTATTTCTAGAAATTAATATTGGATTTTAAAGTTGGTGAAGTTATGGAGAAATGTATTTGGTTAAAGAAATAGAGAAATTAATATTAGATGTTAAAGTTGGTGAAGATAAGAAGATAAAGATGTGGAAAGAGGATTTTGGTAAGATGGAAGTGAAAGTATGAAATGTTTCAAATAAAAAGTGAGAAATTTCCTTCAATGGGTGAAAGCATGACATATTGTTTTGTTTTGAATGTTTCTTTTTCGAAGATGATAGCTTTAAAATTGGTGAAAGTATTTGGAAGATGATAGGTTTAAAATTGGTGAAAGTATTTGGGGAAACGTTTAGTTTGGAAAATGAATAGCCACTATTGATTCTCTAAGGCAAGTATGAAATGTTTCAAATAAAAAGTGAAAAATTTCCTTCAATGGGTGAAAGCATGACCTATTGTTTTGTTTTGAATGTTTCTTTTTCGAAGATGATAGCTTTAAAATTGTTGAAAGTATTTGGAAGATGATAGGTTTAAAATTGGTGGAAGTATTTGGAACATGATAGCTTTAAAATTGGTGAAAGTATTTGGGGAAACGTTTAGTTTGGAAAATGAATAGCAACTATTGATTCTCTAAGGCAAGTATGAAAGGTTTGAAATAAAAAGTGAGAAATTTCCTTCAATGGGTGAAAGCATGACATATTGTTTTGTTTTGAAATGGGTGAAAGCATGACATATTGTTTTGTTTTTAATGTTTTCTTTTGGAAGATGATAGCTTTAAAATTGGTGAAAGTATTTGGAAGATAATAGGTTTAAAATTGGTGAAAGTATTTTGGGAAATGTTTAGTTTGAGAAATTTCCTTCAATGGGTGAAAGCATGACATATTGTTTTGTTTTTAATGTTTTCTTTTGGAAGATGATAGCTTTAAAATTGGTGAAAGTATTTGGAAGATAATAGGTTTAAAATTGGTGAAAGTATTTTGGGAAATGTTTAGTTTGAGAAATTTCCTTCAATGGGTGAAAGCATGACATATTGTTTTGTTTTGAATGTTTCCTTTTGGAAGATGATAGTTTTAAAATTGGTGAAAGTATTTGGAAGATGATAAGTTTAAAATTGGTGAAAGTATTTGGAAGATGATAGATTTAAAATTGGTGAAAGTATTTTGGGAAACGTTTAGTTTGGAAAATGAATAGCAACTATTGATTCTCTAAGGCAAATATGGAATTGTGGTTGGAAAAATTGACTGGCCACTATTGATCATTTAATGGGGATGGTAAGAGATAAATGTCAAATATGGAATTGTGGTTGGAAAAATAGACTCCCAGATGGTAAGAGATAAATGTCAAATATGGAATTGTGGTTGGAAAAATAGACTCCCACTATTGATCATTTAATGAGGATGGTAAGAGATAAATGTCTGGGTGAGACACGCAAGGAACCATTATTGATCAGTTAATAGATAAAGAAATATTGTCCGGTTGGAAAGACAGTGGGGGCACAGTAATCTTTAGCTGGGAAATATACGGAATGGCTGTTGATCATTTAATATTGAAAGATTAGAAAGTCTTGTCCGGTTGGAAAGA